>ML853411.1:68082-78141 GCA_009831015.1 Picea engelmannii
TGATTCTTATTCCTGGCTTCATTTAGGATCCACAAGTATGCACAATGTAATGATTAAGAATCCTCATTGGAGAATTCTCTATTCAATTATCAAAAAGACAAAACCAAGATAACTTTTTGTGCGTGTCAGGTTTACAACCTAAAGTTGGAAGCATAGCTCTATTGGAATTGACATTCATGGATTAGAAAAGCATGACTTTAATTTTTCCTATGACAAGAGTTATTAGTCCTTATAATAGAGACTATATCTTCGACCAAGGTGTTTTTTCAGGGCATTACTTGCCCGTACATAACTTTGAGGATTTGGGCTCTAGGTTTGTAAAAACATTGAAAAACAAGTATTAAACAATATTTTCTTGGAATTATTATTGTTCTTCTATTGTTTTGCGATTGGTCAGGGAAATGATGCAGAAGGAATGGGGCAGGTCTACAATGTTGAACAATAAACATAAATACCGTACATTTATCAGTTTCAAATAAAAAATTACAGAGATAGAGTACCACTTGCTTAAATGATAATGGAAGTTGCTATCACATTATACAGAACCCTTAGGTCAACACATGCAATATCCTAGTTACATATTAATAAAATGGCACTTAAAACAATCCTCAGACAAGGCAGATTAAGGCCCAACTGCACAACCTTATTAATGACATGCATTCCACTCGAATTGGCGTCTAGCAGACTTAAAACACCATTGTCCATGTACATGGATAGGTCCAAATTCGGCCTTGTCTACCTACTAAAACATAAATTTTAGAAATAAATTAAAATTAAATTAATTTAAAAACAACACTTTATAGTTAACTTCAAACTGAAGCGTTTGGACTGGTGAAGCGCCTGGACTGGATCCATCTCCACCAATAACAACCAACACCAATGACCGCCACCAACGAATGCCAACAACCAGACTCTCGCCAGCATAAAATGGTTAAATGACTCTCACCAGTTCAGAAAATGGTCAAATGACTGATGGGTGGGTCATATATAAAATATTTTCGGTCGAAATGTGTTTTTAGACAAAATTTTGGGCGAAACATCTTTCGATTGAAAATATGTTATTGAATGAAAAAAATTTGTCCAGCTAATCTGGTACATGACAGTTGAGAGCACCATCATGGTACCATTTGATTTGATGACTAAAGGTTCGACCGAAAACACTCGTCTTTCAGCCAAAAAATGGCTGCTAGAAATTTTGGAGACCCGATTCTCACAAAAGTGTTACCTACCTTCATGATTTTACCTGAATGTATGTCAAGTAAAGTAATGTCACACACAAGGTATGTCGCATGATAAGTAATTGTTAATTAATGGAAACTACACACATGAGTATATGATTAGTAAGAACATGTTGAATGCCTCACTTCCCCTCATCACTGCATAACCTTGGTTCCTACAACCCCTCTATATGCCTCAAGTGAGACTTCACCTGCTTGCAGGTGATGTTGAAAGGGTCAGTGTCTAAGGGTTTTGTTTGTATATTGATAATTAACTCCGAGTCTTCCCACTACATGCCAATAATGGCCTATTCCAAACGTAAGTTGGTTGGGACAAAGTTATTATCCCTAATATCCATGTCCTTGATGAGTTGATGCATAGTGTCCTCTTCCTTTGGTTTCCCTTGGCCTAAATTCACAGACATTCACTAATTGGATGCCCTATATTCAACATCTTTGCTTAGATTGACACAACAACAAAACATGCCATTAGCACCTAGAATGGCACCAGAATTTAGTGTTTTTGAGTGTATGAATTGGGCTCAATGGCTGACGCAAAACTCGACGCCAAATAGCATGTTTAGTTGGGCACCAAAATTAGCATTGGATTGAGTGCCTAGAGTAGCTAAACTTTTGCATCACATTTAGCATCGAATTTAGTGCCTAAAATTGTAACATCCAATTTTGCTTCCTTTTGTACTTATAGTTTTTCTCCCAATCATGCTTTTTGTTTTGCTTCTGGTATAACGTCAAAAATAACTTCTGGTTTGGCTTCCAAATTTATACCAAGCTTTGCTTCCATTATTGCATCTTTTTTCGCTTCTAAAATGGCTTCCATGATAGCATCTTTTGTTGCTTCTAAAATTGCTTCCATTTTTTCTTCTTTGTTTGCTACTTGCATTGCTTCTTTTTTTTTCTTCCTAGGTAGCGCCAAGTTTTTCTTCCAAGATTGCTTTTGGTTTGGGTTCCATTGTTGCTTCCTTTTTTGCTTCCAAAAATGCTTCTTTTTTTGCTTCCAAAGTGTCACTAGGTTTTGCTCCTTAATTGGCACCGAATTTTGCTTCCAGAATTGCTTCCATGTTAGCTCCATGGTTTGTTTCCTTTTAGTTCCAAGGTTTGCTTCCTTTTTAGCGCCTGGTTTTGCTTCTTTTTTAGGTCCAGGGTTTGCTTCCTTTTAGTGTTGGGATTTGCTTATTAATTAGAATCCTACTTAGATCCAAAAATAGCTCCAAGTATGGCTTTCAATTTAATGTCAAGTTTTACTTCCATTTTAGAGCCACACTTTGCTTCCATTTTTTTTTTTTTTAACTGAAACGGATATGGTATTTATTTAATTGAAAGGAAGTTGGGTCATTGCCAAGGAAACCCCAAATACAAAACAGATTTCAAGCTACAGCTGCATAAGATTTACAACATTTTCAGTGAGTTTGGAAGTAGCTTTCGTTGTTTACAATAAGCAATCCTTTCATAAGTAAACTGCCTTTGTTCGCCATCATATCAGCTTCGCTGTTTGACTTTCTTAAAATATGGTAAAACTTGCAGGAATTGAAGTCTAGAAGGACTCTCTTCAGCCTGTCTAGGATTTTTCTTAGGCTGGCATTGCTGAACTGAGTCTCCATGATAAGATTTCTTATTATTACCTCTGAGTCTTTGAAAACTTGAAGGTCTTTGGCTCCTTTTTCTTTGGCGAGAAGGCAAGCTTTGGTAAGCCCTAGCAACTCTGCTTGATTGTTGGATTTCTGACCTAAACCCCAACAGAAACAGTCTTTTGAAGACCCATCCGGGGAAAAGATGACCCCCCTAGCACCTGCTGCACCGGGGTTTCCTTTAGACGCCCCGTCAAAGAAAATTGTTGATAAATTTTTAGTCCTCCACCAAGCCTGAAATTTGTCGTCATCATCTCTTATTCGCCATTCCAGTTTGGCTGATTTTGGGGAAGGGAAATGCTTACTCTGAACTGGCACAAGAGGGCTTAACCACCTCTTTTCCTCCGGCCGTAACAAGGGGTCCTCTTTATCATACTGTTGTTGTGCCGCTTCCAAAAGAAAAGATTTAGCTTTTGCCGCTACTTGCAACGAAGAATGCCGCTCCTCTTTGAATATTAACTGATTGCGAGTCAACCAAAGCTGCCAACAAACATATTTGGGGATCGTTGTCCATATTTTTCTCCACAAGAATTTGGAGGGGATGCGCTGGGGGTAGATTAGACTCCAATCGGCAAAAATATCCGTAACCGAATTCAGAGAAGGAATTGTAATCTGAAAATCCTGAAGAAAGAGGCCCCAAACCTCTTTGGCGAAAATGCAGTCCATGAACATGTGCTGGGCTGACTCTAAATTATTGTTGCATAACGCGCATCTGTGCGGCCCCACTATGTTCCTTTTCGCCAGATTATCTCCCGTGAGAAGTTTGTTGTGCATCAGGGTCCAGAAGAAGAAGTTCACTTTTGGAATAGCTACTTGATCCCAGACTCTTTTCCAGAAAGCCGGGGTTTGACTGTTGTTTTTTGCAGCTTGTAATGCTCTATAACCTTCCGCAGTGATGTATATTCCTGTCTGGCCCCATCCCCATCTGTCTTTCATGGTTCTATTGACAGGGGCAACTTCCTCGAGCAGATCTTCTAGCACTGATTGTTGCTGAGATAAGCGAGGTGGGACTCCGTGGAAGTCCCAGCCTGCCCAGTCTCCACGCTGATCCCATTTCGAGAGATCATAAAGTTTGTTAAATCCTGCTCTCTCTAGCCAGTCTCTGAGATATGTAATGTCAACGTTTTCTGCCAGGGGTTGTCTCCCCATAATGCTTTCCAGCCACATTAAAGTGTGTTTGCCGTTGCCAGGGATTCTGTACACCGAGTTTTTGAAAAATTTGCTGCTTTTGCAGCACAATTTCCATACCTGCATGCATTTTACAGAGCTATCGCTTTGAAGATTGCTAAGAGAGTTATTTACCCCATATTTTGCGCACAGAGTGCCACTCACCGGATGCTCGGGATCATCAATCAACGTCCACATGATCTTTCCTCCAAGGGTTAGATTGGCAAGAGAAGGGTCTCTGATTTGCAATCCTCCCTCTGCCGTGGGTTTTTTTACCACCTCCCAATTCACCAAATGAAATTTGTTATCATTACCCTTCCCTCCCTGCCACAAGAAGTCTCTAAGTAGCTTAGTAATCTGCTCCGTCACAGATCGGGGGGCTAGGAGGAACGCTGCCTGATATATAGGAAGCGCTGACAGAACGGATTTAATAAGAATGACTTTTCCGCCCTTTGTTAACCAATATCCTCCCCACACAGTGATTTTGGATTTGATCTTGGATATGATGTCGTTCCATAACGTTCTTTTATTGCCGCCTGAGATAATAGGGAGTCCAAGGTACTTGATCCTGTCCCAATTTTCGTGGCCTTTGAACCCAAGGATGGCGGTGATACCTGAAAGTTCAGTCTGACTTAAATTCCAACTATACACTTCGCTTTTGTTCTCATTGACTAGAGCTCCCAAGGATCTACAATAACTTCTGAGGACTGAATCAAATGCTTTAGCGATTCTGGTGGAGGCGCCCCCGATTAGAAGCGAATCATCAACGAAAAGTGCATGGTTTATAGGATCAACTCCAGCAGAAGAATTGAGACCCGGAATATTACCAACGATCCTTTCAGCAAGGAGCTTTTGACTGAGGGTATCCGCCATAATTATATACAAGAATGGAGATAGAGGGCATCCCTGCCTGATGCCTCTCTGAGATTGGAAGAAGTTGGTTGGACGACCATTGACTAAGGGGGCGACCCAAGGTTTATCAATGCAAGCCTTGATAATCTGGACAAACTGAGGCGAAAAACCAAATGAGAGAAGGACTCTGCACAGGAACGGGCGATTGACTCTGTCAAATGCGTTCACCATGTCCAATTTTATCAGCATTCCTTTCTCGTTCCGCTGTATACTTGTGTGAACAATCTCCTGCACTTGAATTACGTTGTCCTGTATATGCCTGCCTTCCACAAATCTGCCTTGAAAGTTGGTGATCGGTTTTTTAAGCAACGACTTGATACGATTCGCTAAGAGTTTTGCCGGGATTTTATAAGAAGCATTACACATCGATATTGGCCTGAATCTTGTGAATGTTTCAAGATTGGAGTCTTTGGGGATTAATGCCAAGTAAGTGGAATTGGTTCCACCACTGATCTTCACTTTTTTCATGCACCCGCTAATCATTTTAAGAAGGTCATCTTTTATAATGTGCCAGCAGGATTTATAAAAGTGTATTGTGAATCCATCAGGCCCGGGAGCCTTGTCTGCCTCCATGGACCAAATAACGTTGCTGATTTATTCCTCTGTAGTAGGCTGACATAGTAATTCGTTGTCTTCTGGACTGATGAGGGGCGGGATATTGGAGAGGAGATCGACGTCTTCCTCATCATTACTTTGAATGTCTTCTCGGTATAAGTTCCTGAAATGTGATTCTGCAACAGCTTTGACTTGATTGAACCCTTTGTAGATTTGGCCATCCTCTGTTTTTATTTATGCTATGTGGTTCCTGGACAATCTAGCTCTGTATTGCCGGTGAAAATAGGAGGTGTTCCTGTCCCCAGCCTTCAACCAGAGACTTCTGGATTTAAGTCTCCAGTGTTCTTCCTCCCTTCTAAAGGATTGATGAGTGGAACGTTGAGCTTTAATTTCTTTTTCCAACAACTCTGTTGTGATATCTTTACTTTCCATGGTTGTTTGCAAGGTTTGCAGTGACTACACTGCTGCTTTTCTTTGATCGGTGGGGGTAGAGGCTGGTTTCTTTATCCATTCCTTCAGGGCTTGTTTAGTGACTTTCAAATTTTTCTCCCATACATAGCTTGAAGATCCCGAGAAGGAATTGGCCCATGCTGATTTTACTGTCTCTAGGAAATCATCTCTCTCAATCCATAAAGGGCTAAAGCGAAACGAAATAGGACCCATATCTTCTTCTTCTTCCACTAGGAGCTGTATTGGCTTATGGTTTGAAGTAAGTTTGGGCAGGATTTTGGTAGTGATGATCTTTTTGTTCATAATAATGGAGCTTTGCACCAGAAAGAGGTCTAAATGGGCAGATATATGTTCCGGTCCCACCCTGTTGTTGGTCCAAGTGTAAATGCCTTGAATGGGATTGAAATCTAAGATATCCCAAACCTGCATGATTTCCTCTACCTTAACCAGCACGGGGTCTGTGTTGTTGGAGCCTCCCCTCTTCTCTTTTGCTTTGATTACGATGTTTAGGTCCCTAACTATGATGATATTGCTGGGAGAGGTCTCCTCTAAATAGGATGAGAGAGAGTTCCAGCATTTTCGTTTTTCAGCATAAGAAACTGGTACATAAAGATTGAAAAGAGAAATGGAGAGCTTACTTGCATTGTGCTTCAGTTCCGTGAAGATCCAATGCTGAGTTTCAACATGCTTGTTCAGGTGGAAGGTGTCTTCGTTCCAAAGAGTTGCCAACCCTCCGGAGGTTCCCCTTGCGCTGACTGCTTTACCTGTTCTTTTGTTCCACTTGGTTCTGCTGATCTCTAGAAGGGCTTCCCCTTCTATTTTGGTCTCCTGGAGCATGAGAATCTCTAAGGGGTCTACTTTCAGTAAGTCCTTGACTGCTTCTATTTTAGAGGGGTTCCCCAGACCTCTGCAGTTCCACGAGACCAGTTTCATTATTTACTTGAGGGGGGGGGGTTGGGACCTCCCTTGGAAGGCCTTGGTCTGGTATTTCGGCCAATGGACATTTCTATTGTGGACTGACTACCTTGTGTTTTGTGCCTTTCTGCCTCCTCCTCCCTCTTTTCCTTACGAGATTTCCTTCCTGCCTTCTTCGAAGGGCGCTCAAAGGTTTCATCCTTTGAGGAGCCTGAGCTTTCCTCTGGTTTTTTCTTAGCGATTTCTGCATATGAAGGGTTGGAGGGGTTGCCTTGATTGATTTCAATATGGTGTGCTTCCCCTCCCACTTTGTTTAAAGGAGTTGCTTCTGCCTAGTCTCCATTATCCTCGATTAGATTTGCTTGCTTGTTCTGGGCATTTACTGTCCCCTTTGGGAAAGCGTCCATTTCTAGTCCATTTCTGTCGCTGCTGGGACCTCCGGTCAAATGGCCTTTACCTTTACCTTTTTTTGTGTTTACATTTTTCTGAACTAGATTCCATGCTTCCCCATTATTTTTGTCTACTTGTTCCTCGACTTTCTTCTTGCAATGCTTTGCAAAGTGTCCGTGCCCGTGACAATGTCTGCATTTAAACGATAATTGCTCGTAATCCAGCTCCTGGACGTGCGTCCACCCAGCTATGGTAAGGTTGATTGCTTCAGGAAGACCCTCTTCTAAATCCACTTCTACACAGATGCGAGCACATGAGTACTGATCCTTTCTTGTTGCTTGATCTATGTATTTTCCCAGCGTGTTACCGATATTCTGGAGGGATTTTTGGTTCCAACAATGGAGAGGGAGGTGAGGGAGCCTGACCCAAACTGGAACATCATATGGAACGTCTTGAGTGGGGTCGAAATCAGGAGTCCATTTGTTTAGGTAAAGTCCCTGAGGACCCATAAAGAATGGCCCGTTCTTGAAAATTAATCCCCTGTCTTCCTGGTTCTCGAAGATGAAAACAAAAAAGCCCTTTCCTACAAAGTAACTTTTGACTCCCTCTTTGATCAGAGGCCTCCAGTTCCTTTGAGTCCACTCTTCAACTGATTTAGGAGAAGGCCAGAGGCCCATAAATTGTCCTATGAGACCTCTCTTGGCCAGATTCAGAGCTGCTTTACACGTTTCTTCTTCAGATAGAGCCACCGTAGGGATTGTATCCATTTTCCTCACAAACTTTTGTTGGGTCGCTGAGGGCGGACACTTTGGACCAGCTGCAACCATATTTCTGAAAGTGAGGACCTCTGGGGGCGGGTCAGGATCCCCGGGAGCCTCCATGGACTAAGAGGGCGCTGCAAATTGATCGAGCGGGTGCAATGTTCTCAGAGGCGCGCTGGGGCGACCTGTGCGGGCGAGAAAATGACCTTTATCATAATTTTGCCACACTTTGCTTCCATTTTAACAACTCATGTTGCTTCCTTTATAGCTTCTATTTATTAATTTAATTTTTTTTTTATTTCAATTTTATTAGTTAAATATATCATGCCTCTTAAAAAATTTATATTATTATAGAGTAGGTCATATTTCATTTGAAGTATTTTATAGGATAACATTTACAAAGAATTTTTAGGGAAACATACATCCATACAAACTAACAACATCATTATACTTATTAAATCTCCATCAAAATAAAATCTATAACATACAATATATATGAAATAACAAAATAATGATTATAACATGATCATCATCTATAATTAAAACAAGTGAGTCAAATATACCAATATTAGATAAGTATAATGTCCAATAACGTATATCTGCAAAAACACAAACATATATCTCATTTTAAATGTATATCATAACATTTATGGAGATCTTAAAAAAAACAGATATCACATTTCAAATTTATGTCATATCATTCATGAAGAAATTTAATTGAATTTGACAACATCCATCCTGAGTAGTAAAGTAAAATCATCATACGTAATAAATATCCATTCAAAAATCATCGACCACTCGCAATATATATAAACAAGTCAATACTGATAAGATCATCATCATATATAACTAAAACAAGTGAAAGTCAAATATACCAGTAGATCAATAACATGTCAAAATGATACAACTCAATAATATGGTACTGTAGGTGAAAATGATACATATGATAGTAAACATGAAAAGAGGCATCATAACGATATATCAACAATGATCCATGATGGGGTCTATATGATCAATGTCAATAGCTACTCCCTGCATTTGGCTCATCATAATCATCATCACTATCATGATCATCATTGTCATCTGCCTCGGTTTCTTCTGCATCCACCTCATCATCATCATCTCCCATGTCTGTATCTGACCAATTATAATCTAGATCTATCTCATGAGGATCAACTAGATCTTCTGGAAGACCCGTGTTCTGCAAAAGAAAACATTCAAAATGAAAAGTTATTATTTATTTCATGCAATAATGAATTTTTATGTTATATTTTTAATATTACAACATATGAAATGAAACCATAATCATATTACATCATATTAAAGTGCACATATCATAATAAAATTTCAAATAAGATACAAATAAAATGTCATTCCAATGATGTAAAACATGCAACAAATCCAATAAACGTTAGCAAAGATCATAAAAAAATGTGTTATACAATTTAATTATCAACTGTAAATTCTATTACATAATCATAAGTGCCAACCCTCTCCATTTTGTGCTATATATGATTATGTTTTCCTCGAATATCCTTTGAGAGTTAACTGGTCTATATATCTTGTTCTCTTATATTTCACAAATGAATAATTTTCTAGGACATTTTGGCACTGTAATATGCTTCAAAGGTCCTTTGAGAATTAACTAGTCTATAGGTAATTATGAAGTTGCTCTCGATACTTATTCAATTAGACCACACCCAAATGTCAATCCTTCCAAACAAGATCATTTGCATGTTTATGTCAAACAATATTCACTTTTAGACATGCTCTTACGCATATGGAATGCCTAACCTTGAATACATTAAAACAATGCAACATTTCGATTAAGGGGTCCAATTTATGAAACCGTGCCTCAGGAGTGGATGGACAATGTGGTCACCTAGTCCATGCCTAAACAAGCTTACAACATCTCATAGAACTCAAAAATGTTGATCTGTCAGGTTTTCATGCCTCAAGGAGGTATTGGCCAAGAGTCCCTTAAATGATTTGGGATGCGAGTTGCAACTAGGCATAAAATGAAAAATGAGACTTAGATTGAAGAAC
>ML853413.1:0-17060 GCA_009831015.1 Picea engelmannii
GATCTCAATAGGTAGTTGATCCAAAGGTATACACTGTTCATGTGGATCTAAATATGCAGATCCATCCACATAGTTGGAAAGGGTCGAAGCTGAATTTGGAAGGAACAATACCATTATAGAATATGTAAGCTGGACACTGGTAGTCATAATTGGCTCATGATGTGTCACATTGATGTTCTCTACATAATTTGGAGTAGAGCCATCAAATAAAATATGAAAGTGGTCGTCATCCAAGAAATGAAAACTATCCATATACCAATCATCACATTCGTCCTCATAATTATACCAAGAATGTATGTTTTGAATGTATTCATCCCTGATGGCCTGCATAATATGCCTTTCTTTCCTTTTAACTTTGAACTCTTGAAATGTTGTCTTGATGGCTTCCATTTGGCGTCGAAGTTCCAAGAGGAGTTGAAAGCGAGTAGCCATTGGAAACACCACATATAATATAATATACCAAAATAAAATTCTTAAAATGTGTTATCCAATGGCACTGATTTGGTAGCAATCTGAGCACCGTGTCAAAAGTTACGAGTTCTACAATCCTATCGCAGTCACGAAAAACCTGAAAAATGAATGATTTTAAATCAACGATATCTTCACTTCTGAAGCTCCAATTCAGACGATTTTGTTTTTTTGAAAATGGGTGAAATTGTGAGAGGAACTCTGATATGTAACTATTTTAGCCAAATTTGGCCCCATATGCTACAAAAATAAGAAAATTTGTGTGGTCATCCGCCGAAAAACTTTGAAAATTAGTAGATTTTAAAATGATGATATCTCCACTTCCCGGTGTAATTGACCCAACCCCCTAAGTACCTTTTTAAGGGACGGGGTATTAAATTTTCATTTCTCTTAACAACATTAAATCTTCTCTATCATAGCTCCATCCTTTTTTACTTGTCAAGAGCTTTCCAAGGTCAGTAATTTCACTCAGAATTGAGCTCTGGAACGAAATTTATGACTTAGTGAAGTTCTTGGGTTTACATAGACAACATCTCTCTTACTGTCAGGTGGCATCCACACAACATTTGATTTTCCATTCCAGCTGACGTGGAAAAACCCAAGTCCTGACGTGGCACTAGAATAGCCTGCCACGATGGAACCCCACTCAACTTGTCATCCTGTTAGTAGCGTATATAAGTCATTCTAATCGTGTCCTAGTAGCCATGATGTATTCATGGATTCGCAGGCGGGGATCTTGCAGACTCGTGGTCTATATTTATACTCTTTGTGAACCCGCCACCAACACTTAGCTTCTTTTTCCTTCGCAGACTCATGAATGCATAATTATTCTCTTCATAAGTTTGTCCGAAGAGTCTCAACACTTAACCACTTTTCCATCTACATGGACTCGTGGAATTGCAGACATAGAATTCTATAACTCCTCTTCATAGTTCGTATGAAATCCTCAACACTTAGTTATTTTTCCATCTACGCAGACTCACAGATGCATAATTCTTCCTCTCATAAGTCTGCCCGAAAAGTCTCAACACCTAGATTATTTTTCCATCTACGTAGACTCATGGACTCACGGACTCGTAGACTCACCAATGCATAATTCTTCCCTTCATAAGTTCGTCCGAAGAGTCTCAAAACTTAGCCACTTTTCCATCTACATGGACTCACAGACATACAATTATGTACCTCCTCTTCATAGTTCATCTGAAAGCCTCAATACTTAGTCATTTTTCCATCTATGCAAGCTCACTGACTCATGAATGCATAATTCTTCCTCTCATAAGTCTACCTAAAAAGTCTCAACACTTACATTATTTTTCCATCTACGCGGACACACAGACTCACAGTCTCACAAATGCATATTTCTTCCCTTCATAAGTTTGTTCAAAGAGTCTCAACACTTAGCCACTTTACTATCTCCACGGACTCATGGAATCACAGATGTACAATTTTGTACCTCCTCTTCATAATTCGTCTGAAAGCCTCAACACTAAGTCATTTTCTATCTACGCGGACTCACAGACTCATAGACCCATTCATCTCACCTTTCCAACCCTTAAACTTGACAGGGACCCGCTCCTTATTACCTTGACCAATTACAGGCCTCCACGTGGTTTTCTCGTACACGTAGGCTCTTTTAATTAACATGACATCAACATAACATTAGCATGAGGTTATCTCTCCTCTCGTCAACATCTAAGGGCTTCCACATCGATCAATGACTAATATCACATCCCAGATGTACTCTGATCAACGGTTGATATCTTTCAAACTTTTGATCCAATGTCCAAGGCTAAAACAAAGGCCTAAGACATAGTTCACCCAAGGAGCCTACGTTATGGCCCACTGAAAAATTACATGTTGCCATTCACAGGATGACACCTATCAACTTTTGTACATGTTGGCGTTCCAGGTCAGCATGGTACATCATGTTGACGTTACCTCTCCTTCAAATATCACTTAAACGAGACCACAATGATCTATAACAGAGGTGAATCCCTGATTAATGATCCATATTAACTTGGGTACATTCTCTACAGGCATGGTAACCTACCCCGATGGAGGGTCTGAATCTATTCGCTATGTCGACCCAACAACTGTGATTGCTTCGAGCTCAAAACATGGTTTTTCTTCCGATTCAGGATTTAAAGAATTCAAGGATTTTTCTTTGGGCTCATTCTCTTATCCACAACAAGCACAAGCATGTCATCTAGCACTCGAATGAGGGCTCAAGGTCCTACAGCCCCACCAATTTATCAAAGGGGAAGAACATATAGCTTACGACCTTCTTTGGCCTCTCACACATGGCACGACCAACCATTCCCTTTTTACTGTGAAGGCGAGTTATATCACTGTCTTGGGCTCGGTACCTTACATTCAACTATCAACTTATAATCCTAGTTTCCATTCACAGGTTTCCCATCATAACGATGGAGATATATATATATATATATATAACACATGAACCATAAAATTACATTCATTCTTTTTATCATAGAACATTACATAACGCTTGTATTCAATTGTGCAGGGCATGCGCCATTTTGGCCATCCTACCATCACTCAAATGCAGAAGTTTTCCAATACAATAAGCATCATTACTATAAATCAAGTATGGATATTTATAGTGCAAGTACAAGCATTCAATCATGCATTTTAATTCAATTACATAGATTCTATGAAATACTTATCTATTACAGTTGATAGTCGACTAATTTATTGTGGGTGTTCACCTTCCCACCCAATCGTAGGCTCAAATGCATTCGCTTTTAGAATTCTTTCCACCCCCGTTCCAAGCCATGATATCACTAAGGAATCTCTCTCAGGTTCTCATTAAGATTTAAAGGTTAGTCTCCTTCACTCTATTCTAGGTAGATATTTTCCTTACACCCACCTATCCCAAGCTCCTTCAAGGTTTATCATATGCCTTCCCAGCATCAAGCTTGCGGCCTTCTTAGTTCAGGTTGGGTTTCGGGTCTTTTATGCTCCAGCTCATAACTCTTCTATGGGTTCTTGATCATTCAATTGCACACACTCATGTATTCCTTTCAACAATTCTCCTCCTCCGAGGCCCCCAATTGTCCTCCAATTCTCTCTCTGTGCATATCCAGGATGCATGCCTCTTCCCCGAAGGCTCTTGAAATTCCCTTTTTCTCCCTCTATCCCCCAGAACTCATGGGTCAATCTAGTTGCAGAAAATGGTACTATGTGGTACCTCCAGCTGACATTTTTTGTTGTCCTAGCTAGATTGCCCATACTCACATTCATGGGGGTGGTTCGTTGTTCAACTACCAACCCCTCCTCATTAACTGACTTGTCTTGATATCTGGGCTAAGGGAAAATAATCTGAATGTTTCCAATTAATATTTCCACAAGGTGGATTGGGGTCCTTTAACTTAATAGAACCTCCCCTCATTCCTCTATTGATTTCATGGCCAGTACTTTAAGGCTTCACCCATCAATTAATTTTTGGTGTTTACAATTAAACAATAATACATTTACAATATTTGTGAGCCATTGCATGGCAATCATAAATTGTGATTAATTACAAGCTGGGGAAACATGGGTGTTACAATCCCCTCCCCCTTAAAGGAACATCATCCTCGATGTTCTTCTCAGCAAAACCTACCATGACTTCATCTTTAAGCTACTCCAACATCATTTTCCTTTTCTTGGTCTAGTCCTTTCCTAGACTTTTAGAATTTAGCACATGCCTACAACAATTTTCAACAACAAGCATATTAGTTATCATTTCATGCAAAACATTTTATTGTTGTTTAACTTTAAGTGGAAATATTCACAAGTTATCACAATTCTTATCAATGTAGTTCATCGATCTGCATCCATATGGTTGTCTCATTAACTTGGCTCACTACTTTCCTTGACATATCCATTGTGTGCATATTCAAAATCAACATATTACAAAATCTATTGGATTCTCCTCTTCCTTACGGTCACTCACCCTCCAGGCCTAGGCTCATGCATCCCCTTCTCTACTATACAATCCCTCAGGTGATCCATCTTGCCTTGCTAGGGATTTCTCGCACACGAAGAATTTTTTATACCTCCCGAAGTCTTACAGTTGAGGGGTCCCTCATGATTTCTTTGTCGAAAGCGTCCCTTCAGTATGTGTCATCATAATGCATCATTCTATGGGGATTATGGCTTATCACAAAGTTCTCATGTCACAACAATAACATGTTTCCAATATTTCCAGCTTGACAATTGTCCTTTGTCCCTTCGGATAGATATTTTATCTCACATGTATCACATGTATACAATAATCCATGGGATACTATCATCAATTTATCGAATTTTTCAAATATGTTATCCACAGATTTCTAATTCCACATTTTCATTTTCAGATCCGTTCTGAACAGAACCAGATTCACAAGTATGAGATCTCTTTCCCATAGAAGTTTGGCCTTTTATAATTAACATGCATTGGTCTTCTTCATGGACTTACAATACTGCCACATCCAAGACTTTTCTTCCTTCAATTTCCTCTTCAATCAGCCAACAAATTGTTAGTTCTCATGCACATTATATTTTCATTACACACTTGTAGTGGTTCACAAACAATTTCAAAGCTCTGCATACTAACAATCAAGTTCATTTATTCAAAAATGAAATACCATTCCTTACACATGCATTACTTTAGCATACCAATCCTTTCAAAATACAATCAAACATCAAAATGAATTTAATCAATGTGCCAATATCCATGGCCACATTTACACACAATGCACCCTTATATTGTTTTTCGGATTATTACTTTTCATATTAGGCACTTTCCCTTGGTGGGTTGGAACTTAAACAACCTTTTACCACATGATTGCTTTATACACATTTATCATTACAACGTGACTGTGTTTTCTTGCTTCAGCTGATCATGACCTCAAATCAACATACCTGAAACTAAAAGTTTCACATGAATGCATTCAAGCGTTTTTTCTTCATTGGTAACCAAGGTGCCAACACCCATGGCCACCCAATTTCTCTCTTTACCATGCTACAATTTCGATAGAGTATTGGAAGGCCGTCCTTCCATAATGGGTAGTCCATTACCTACCCTCTCATGCAAACATGCATTTCCTTAATGCATTACATCATCGTGCTATCTTTGAGCACTTATGTTCCCAATTACTCCTTGATTGGGAAATGTATTCATGACATATATTTGTTTGTTCATTTTTCCAAGGATTTCAATCATCCTCGATTGTCAGAAGTTTACACCTTCATCATGCAGATTCTTCTTCCTAAATCATACCCTTCTTGGGTATCAATGGCATACAACATCCATTCAAATCACATGCATACCATCAAAGCATAGACTATTTTAGAAGGGATGATTACCCAAATCTCGTTTTACCTCTCATGTCACATGGGCACAAAATCTTTATACATGTTCTGAATGCCAGCGCCTTCTCTGATATTACCTCTTCAATGGTGCTTCCCAGGGACTTCTAAATTCCCTTTCGTAGTTTTTTTTTCATCAACAACCTTCTTGCATTCATTTCTGTCTGAGGTTGTTCACTATTGGCGGTTATCCTTCCCTAACAGTTCCAATCTTTTCTCCACGTGACATACATCACCACATTCACATTTTACATTAGTTGTCATGTAAAATCAAATGCGTGTACCATAACATTTATTTCAGTAAAACATTTCCATATATGCCTTAGCATATCTATATGCAGTCCATCACATTGTCCCAAAATGTTTTCATGAGTGTAACAAAAAAAATTCTCAACTGTTTCTACAATCATACAACTATCATCGTTCTGGTGCCAATACATTTACTTTCATCAACACATCAGTTTCTCATCCCAGAGGAACATAATATACAACAAGAAAATAGTTAAGTGCTCTTCCCTTTTTCAAACTCCTTCTACCCAGCTCGAGACTTTCGATTCAAATGAGTTATTCCAAGGCCTCACTGCCTTTACTTAACATGGCTCACCGAAGCCTATTCATTTAAACATGCTCATTAGTTTATTTTTGTTTTATCGGTTGTACTTATTTTCATAGTTGTTCTTTCCTTATTTGCTTCTACCATCTATCCTTTTTTGGATTTGCCTACTATATTCTTTCGACAGTTTCAGTCAAGTTTCATCTTGACTTTCTCAGTTAAATAAAAATGTCACAACATCAAGGCTCACTCATAATTTAATTATGAACCAGTGCCTTTTGCACATTTCCCAACCAGAAATCAGATTGGTTGTCATTCATTTGCATGTCTCCTTCGCATGCTGTATAATTTAAAATGTAATCCAAGATTATTATATAAATAGGTTTTGCAACCCACTATTCAATTCTCAACAACCATTAAGGTTATAGCTTTGTTCTCTTGGTCGAGTTCTTAGCACAATTCCTCCACAAAAACTTCGTTAACATGTAACTCTCTTGTTGCATATCCAAACGGTCTGACACGACCTCAAGTTTGTCATCTCAGATTCTTACCTAATATTCCATTGGGAATTATCAGCTTGCATCTTTATTATTCATTTAGATTGTGCACTCAGACATGCACGTTTATTCCATCAATTTGCATTCACTGTACTTTAATCACACACATTAGCATGCGATGTGGGTGTACAACATAGGAACACTTTATTGTTTCATTTCCTTATCTATTGGAAATTAATTGGTTTGTGATTGTTCACAACCATTCATATGTGGTATTTAAAAGCATACTCATGTTTCCTTTTATAATGGTAACAAAACATCCTTGCTCATTTACTTTTTCATCAACGTATACTATCTTTTCCCGAGGAAAAAGAGAACACATCCCCCTCAATCTATTATTTCATCAAGACAAATCAAACCCTTCCATCATAGGGTCAGCCATTCATCCATGGAATTATTTAGATCTGGCAAGTACAAATCTTTCCTCAAATTTCACTTATTCCGACATTCATATCATACCTTTAAGCATGTATATGTACATTTACATATATGCAGCTACATCACTTGCACCTTTTTCTGTGTCATTCTTATGACAAGTCTCACTGGAATACTCAAAACCATGTTGCCTTCTCTGTTGAGAGTTTGCAGTCATTCACATGTTATTCACATTACAAGTCTCACACACATATTCATAACTATGTTTCCCTTTTCATGTGAGAACAATAAACAATATAACACTCTTGCCTACTATAGAAGTATGCAACAACCCAAAAATATAATATGGGAAATTTCAACAGTGCTCCAGGCAACAAGACAAGTAATCGAGCTTCTCTTCATGCCTCAAACCATTCTTGGTCAACAAACCCTTTTATCAAGGGAATCCTTTTTCCATATTCCGTCTCACTACAAATTGAGCACACCAAGCCATATTCCTATGGCTATCATCCACCTTTGGATGTCAATCTAACCCATTGGTCATCTAGAAATGTCCCAACACTTCCTTTACTACATACAGAATCAACTAGTTCATTAACCATTCTACCTTATTCTCACAAGGTAATATGTATTCATTGTCATCAACATTTTACTTATGCTGCTATACTAAGATCATCATTAGCAATCTAATCCATGACATCACCATACTTTACATCCAATAACAAACTATACTAATCCTATATGCATATTATACACATGCACAATCTTTTCCATATGCATTCTGACATATCCTCATGCCCCAAGCACTTTACCCATGCTTACAATGCATATGCATTACAATTATCTGCCATTTGTATTCGCATGCACAGACACGTCCTTAAATTAATAGGTATATACTTTCTCTTATTATATTCATGAGCATCATAAACTCACTCATGTATTCATATCTCTTTACCTCTCCAAGGAGGTCTAACAACAGTCTAAATGACTTCTTTTTAATTGCTTAACTAGGTTATTCTCCAACAACCATTTTCTTTCACTATAGGTCAAATAAAGTGACTTTACACATTTTCATCCTTCCTCTGATCATGAGGGATCATACACATATACATGGTTTAATGTTTTATTAAAGAAGTAATTATTACTGCTATGGATTCCATCAATCCATACCAATTTCCTTTAAGCACAAGGAATTTTCCATAAGGGTATTAACCCTTATATAATTAGCTATCTTAATTATAAGATAGTCCTCCCGCCCTAGTAGATAGACATTATTATACTTTAACAAAACAACCCAGCTCATGTCCCTTGTCTAGACTCAACAAGATTCATAGCAAAAATTCTGCCACCTCTGCCATTTTCATTCAGGTTTTACCAATAATACCTATCAACATATTCCTACTCCCATAAGAGTAGTCATCACTTTGACAGAGGGACAATACAATTTCTCCTTGTTGTAATTTATTCAGGGTTTCCAAGGTACGATTTCAATCTGTTGTCCTCCATCCTCAAGGGATTCGTGCAGATAAAGAACAATCCTTTAAAGGTAGAAACACCTTTCAACAAGCTCTTCTAAATTTTGATATACCAGTCCTATGACTAATGTCTGGCCCATCTAGACCTAGATTTGTAGCCTGCTCTAATACCCCTTTGCAACTAACCCGACCCCCTAAGTACCATTTTAAGAGATGGGATATTAAATTTTCATTTCTCTTACAACCTTAAATATTCTCTATCACAACTTCATCCTCTTTTTCTCATCAATATATTTCCAAGGTCAGTAATTTCACTCAAAACTAAGCTCTGGAACGAAAGCTATGACTTCCCAAAGTTCTTGGGTTTACATAGACAACATCTCTTTGACTGTCACGTGCCATCCACGTAACGTTTCGTTGTTTGTGCTAGCTGACGTGGTAACACCTGGGTCTTGATGTGGTACTATCCTAGCCTACCACGGTGGAACCCCACTAAGATATTCATCTTGTTAATAGTGGACATATGTCATCCTAATTGAATCTTAGAAGCCTTGCTATATTCATGGACTCACAGGTGGGGGTCTTACAGACTCATGGTATATATTTGTACTCTTCATGAACTCGCCACCAACACTTAGCTTCTTTTTCCTTCACAGACTCACATAATTGTGGACTCACGAATGCATAATCCTTCCCTTCATAAGTTTGTCCTAGGAGTCTCAACACTTAGCCACTTTTCCATATACACAGACTCGTGGACACGCGGATGTACAATTATGTACCTCCTCTTCATATTTAGTCTGAAATCCTCAACAATTAGTCATTTTTCCATCTACGCAGGCTTGCGGAATCACGAATGCATAATTATTCCTCTCATAAATCCACTCGAAAAGTCTCAATAGTTATATTATTTTTCCATCTACATGGACTCACAGACTCGCAGACTCACAAATTCATAATTCTTCCCTTCATAAGTTTGTCCGAAGAGTTTCAACACTTAGCCACTTTTCCATCTACACAGACTCGTGGAATCACAGATGTACAATTATGTAACTCCTTTTCATAGTTCATCTGAAAGCCTCAACACTTAGTCATTTTTCCATCTACGCAGGCTTGCAGACTCACAGAATCATGAATGCATAATTCTTCCTCTCATAAGTCTGCTCGAAAATTCTTAATACTTAGATTATTTTTCCATCTACGTGGACTCGCATACTCGTGAATGAATACTTCTTCCCTTCATAAATCCGTCTGAAGAGTCTCAACACTTAGCCACTTTTTCAACTCCAGGGACTTGTGGACTCACAGACGTATAATTTTGTACTTCCTCTTCATATTTCGTCCGAAAGCCTCAACACTTAGTCATTTTTCCATCTACATGAACTCGCAGACCCATTCATCTCACCTTTCCAACCCTTAAATTCGACAGGGATCCGCTCCCTATTACCTCGACCAATTACAGACCTCCATGTGGCATCCTCATACACACAGGGTCTTTTAATTAACATGACATCAACATAACGTTAGCATGAGTTCATCCCTCCTCTCATCAACATCTAAGGGATTCCACATCGATCAATGACCAAGATCACATCCCATATGTACTCTGATCAATGGTCAAGATATTTCAAACTTTTGATCCGATGTCTAAGGCTAAAACGGAGGTCTAAGACATAGTTCTCCCAAGGGGCCTGTGCTATGGCGCACTAGAAAATTACCTATTTCCATTCACAGGCTAACACCTATCAACTTCTGGACACGTTGGCATTCCAGGTCAGAGTGGTACATCATGCTGACGTTATCTCTCCTTCAAATATTGCTTAAATGAGACCACAATGATTTATAACAAAGGTTAATCCTCGATTAATGTCCAGATTAACTTAGGTACATTCTCTACAAGCATGGTAACCTGCCCCAATGGAGGGTCCAAATCTATTCACTCTATCGATCCAACGACTGTGATTCCTTCGAGCTCGAAACATGGTTTTTCTTTTAATTCAGGATTTAGACAATTCAAGGATTTTTCTTTGGGCTCAGTCCTTTATCCGCAGCAAGCACAAGCCTGTCATCTAGCACTTGAATGAGGGATCAAAGTCCTGCAACCCCACCAATTTATCAAAAGGAAAGAACATATAGCTTACGACCTTCTTTGGCCTCTCATCATGACAAGACCAACCATTCCCTTTTTATTGTGAAGGCAAGTTATATCACCTCCTTGGGATCAATACCTTACATTAAACTATTAACTTATAATCCTAGTTTCCATTCATAGGTTTCCCATCAAAACAATGGATATATATATATACACACACACGCGCGCGCGCGCGCGCACGCGAGAACCATAAAATTAAGTTCATTATGTTTATCACAAAACATTACAAAATGATCGTATTTAGTTGTGCACAGAATGCACGGTTCTGGCCATCCTATCGTCACTCAAATGCAAAAGTTTTCCAATACAATAAGCATCATTATTACAAATCAAGTACGTATATTTATAGTGCAAGTACAAACATTCAATCATGCATTTCATTTCAATTACATAGAGTCTATGAAACACTTATCTATTACAGTTGATAAACGACCAAATGACTGTGGGTGTTCACCTTTCCACACAACCGTAGGCTCAGATGCATTTTCTTTTATCATTCTGACCACCCCTATGCCAAGCCATGATATCACTAGGGAATATCTCTCAGGTTTTCAATAATATTTGAAGGTTACTCTCCTTCACTCTACTCTAGGTAGAGATATTCCTTACACCCACCTAGCCCAGGCCCCTTTGAGGTTTACCAGATGCCTTCCCAGCATCAATTTCATGACCTTCTTAGCTCAGGTTGGGTTTCGAGTCTTTTATACTCCAACTTGAAACTATTCTACGGGTTCTCTGATCATTCTATTGCACGCGTTTGTGCATTCATTTCAATAGTTCTCCTCCTCTGAGGCCCCTAACTCTCCTCCAGTTATCTCTCTGTGCATATCTAGGTCGCATGCCTCTTCCCCAAAGGCTCTCGAACTACCCTTTTTCTCCCTCTGTCCCCCACAACTCATGGGTCAGTCTAGTTACAAAAAATGGTACTTTGTGGTACTTCTGGCTGGCAGTTTCTGTCGTCCTAGCTGAATTTCCCATACCTGCATTCATGAGGGTGGTAGGTTGTTCAACTAACAACCCCTCCTCATTAACTGACTTGTCTTGATATCCGGGCTAAGGGAAAATAATCTGAATGTTTCCAATTAATATTTTTGCAAGGTGGCTTGGGGTCCTTTAACTTAATATAACCTCCTCTCATTCTTCCAGTGATATCATGGCTAGTACTTTAAGGATTCACCCATTATACAACTGTCGACGTTTACAATTAAACAATAATACATTTACAATATTTTCAAGCCATTGCATGGAAATCATAAATTATGATTAATTACGGGCTAAGGGAAACAAAAATCTACAGTATTTGTCCATATTTTCACGACCCTCTTTTGTCTTTTAGAAAAAATCTGCAAAAATAGAGAAAACAAATTTTCCATTTTTTTGGCTGAATAAAGTGATCTGATACTAATTGTTAAGTACCAAAGTTTTGAAAATACAATCACCACACAAGATATATGGAGCAATATAGAAAAATCCCACTTTATTATATCAAACCCTTAGGGTAGGGAAACACCATATATCTAATATATATAACTACCATAGTGGGCCTTATTTAATAATATAGTGGACTTAGTCCACCTTACATTGAATTACCTCCAATATTATCATTATGGGCCCTTCTCCCCCCTGCCATCCCATTACCTCTCTAGCTACACTGCATTTAAAAGAAACCCTTAATCTCAACAAGAATAAACCAAACCATTCACCAAATATTCAACACAAGAATGTAGATCAAACTCTTGAGGTAGCATAACACCATATATTAATACTTATGGAAGGATATCACTCCTCAAGCAATCCTTTCTTGTTATGATAACGATATTCTTCATTATGCTTCAATACATTACTTACAGTTCTTTAAATAACATTCTCTCTATCTCCTAGGAACATTCTAGAGAAGGAATATTCTAGTAGGTATAACCTTCTATAAAGCCTTCTCACATTTATTATGTTCATATTGATATATCTAACTACTATAGTGATTCTTATTTAATATCATATTGGACCTAATCCACCTTACATTGAATGGTCTCCACTAATAATACATAACGACAGTTTCATTGGGTACCTCCCTAGGTACCCCATATTACCTCCCTAGGTATAATATATTCCATCCCCCTTCACATGTTTCGTCCTCAAAACATGGGAAGAAACCATACAATATGATCAACTAAGCAATGTAGCTAACTGGTACCAAGTATGACCATCCATCCATCTTAATGGAAGATGAACATGATGTCCAATTGTTGCCTTGCCACCCTGATCTTTATCCTTACCGTGCCTCTGGTGCCATGGGTTTTTTGCTCGATCATGATATCGTCATGTTGTGGCTCACCTCCCACAATGACCCATTTTTTTTATCGTCCCCTCTTTCTAGTCTTAAATTTTTCCTACAAGGCATACTTCCGTGCTTCACTAAGGATATATGAGCTTGAAGAACATTTGTTTTTTTATAATTTATACAGTTTATGCATTCATTGTGAATAACACCCCTTTGGATGCCATCATAAACAGTCCCCCTGATACTGCACTCTTCAACCTCTCCTCCCCAATTCCGTTCTTCTCCCTCATAGTAAAGACCTGATCCCTGGTTTTACTCAACCAACGTGATTCATTTCACCCTTCTACCCTTTTCCTAAGTCATGATTGATTCAGAACAAGCTTCACACCATCTTTTATTCAGACATAAACCTTTCTGTTGTTCTCATTGGAAAGGGGTCTGTCGAAATCATCTTCATCAGAATATTTCACTCCACACATCACCCAGAACTCCGAACCTCTTACTCTGATAGATTCAAACCCGGTGTGTACTCGACACCCCCAAGTCAGTACGACATGTTCGAACACTACCCCCCCAAGTGGAATCTTAAGTTTGGATCCTTTTCTTCCCCATTTACCAATCTTCAATAAATTGTTGTTTATTTCTTTTGGGACTCATCACTACCCCAAGGCATCGAAGGAATATTCCTTATATACCATCTGCGTCGAAGTCCAATTCATCCCTCATCCTTTCAAACTTTGAAACTCTAACTCCGACAACCTTTTCAAGCCCTCCCACTTATGTGTTTGACACATTCTTCCAAGATAAAGGTATATTATTTCAATACCACTTCCCTCTGAGTCTAAACATTTCCTTATCTTGTAGAACTACGAGGGATTAACTTCGATGGATTTTCTTCGAAGTCTTACAAAGAGTACACTCGACACACCTTTTTAGAAAAGAGAATATTCTTTTGATTCCCTTTCTTCGTGGTTTAGTTTGAACCTCACCCTAACAACCTCCAATGCCACGACTCCGATAGGTCCCACCTCCCCCGCAACGCTACATACTTGTCATGTCAACAGACCTTTCTAAATAAAAGGAAATATACTTTCGATACCCCTCCCATCAGAGCTTGGATTAATCTGTGATCCTTCCCTCTCTGAATGCATGACTGTGATAACGATATTTTTGAACCTCAACCTTTCACCACCTCCGATACACGAATTCAGGCAACCACCACCATTAATGAGCATTAATTACAGGGGTTGAGGCCATATTTAGAAATGATTCTCGTACACACCCGAGTTATGGTGTATTTACGATTATTTTATGTGCATTAAGAGCTATAAACCCCCCTCTTTGGACATATCTTACGCCATAAGTTTGTGAAGCATTCATTCTGTCTTGATTTTTCACTGAGTATTATTGCATAGTTATTATAGCCACTTAATCATGGGTAGCCCATTTTTGTCTTTTAAATATTTTTGTTGATACAATTAACACATTATGTTTATAAGGTTGATACTCATTTCAACATGGTAATATAGGACTAACCGATAATCAATCATGACAATCCATAATCCCAAAAGACCAAAGGGATCAATTTACTTCCATTCAATTGGAGGACTTGAATCATTGTCTCGACCATTTGAAGTGTTGGTGACTGATACTAATCACCACACTGGTGAAGACCACTGCCATGGTTATGAATAAATCTACATGATCTTCGATTCTATAGATTTCCCCGCGAATGACGAGAATTTGGGAGTTTACTAGAATATACTAAGAAGCAACATCCATCTAGTAGCCACCCGACCACCACTTTTCCCATACAACAAGGCAGTGCAATGGTTCCTCAAACAATTTGATATAACCACAATGACCATCATGAGAAAACAAGGGAAGCAGGTAGCATCCCTAACACCTGAAGACATTAGCTCAAGATATCATCTTCCCATTCCTACATGATCTCTCAATGAACTGTTCTTAAAAGGGTTTTCAAAAGCAAGCAAAGGACCAGCTAAGCAAATGAAACACTAGTGGACCGATGAAGACAAGACCCTCAAACAAGGCTAGAAATTAGTTCCCACTCATAGGCTCAAGATGCCCTACAAAATGTTGGTAGCCATGCTTTTTCGACTATATGCAGAAGAATATAGAACACATTTTCAAATCGATTGGCTTCCTTTGGCACACACCATTGTCATGATAGGGAAAGTATTCAACTGGGAAGACATACTGGATTTCAACATATGTCTACACATGAATAAATCCCATGTATGAAGAAGAATTGTTTTTATATGTCGGCCTACATGATTGATTCCATCTACTCCTATGTACAATTTGTTGATTTGGGGTGGAACTGGGACTGAAACCAACCCCCCATTCATGTATACTACTGTCACTTATGGAGAAGTAATTATAGAAAACACTTTATGACATATGCAATCTCTTTCTAGCCTTGCTGCACTATATTCTATTTGGTTTCCCAAGACACATAATTTCCTTCGAAGCTAGGAATGGGATGAAAGGGGTAGCTAACTGGTTTCTCTATGAATATTATTCATATATCAAGGTGTATGGAACCACTAGATCCCCACACCTTTTACCCTAATTTTTCCCAGACCATTTGTTGATGAGGGATATTTCATACCAAACCATGGGGTTAGGGGTCACTGCACTATTGGAAATTAGTAGCAAAAAAATTTGGCCAATTTTCCCTATCCACATTGGAAGTTACACTATTTCCAATGGCCAACATGCAAGGAAAGAAGCAGAGACCCTACAAGAGTTAATCCTATGCCTAGGAGAGCCCAAATTCCATGATCCTCATGAGCTTGGAAATAACCATGTCAGGTTTGTTGGTCTCATCCATTCCATCATCCATGTGGTCGATTTTGAATAGGACAAGTTTAAGGGGATCCTCTCTTATGATGAAATACTACATAACTTACCCCATGATGCTTCCAAGAGGAAAATTGAACATGAACAAGAAGAGATCAAGAGGGTAACTCTAAACCAGTTCCATATGTTGCTTCAACAAGAGAAGGACCCTGACATCACCAGAGAGCAGGAGAAAACCAGAAAGGAGGAAAATCTAGAACAAAAAAGACTCCAAGCTGAGCAAGATTATCAGAGGAGGAAAATAGTAGAAAAGAACATGAGCACATGGTGCAACATGTTGTGCTCCAAAAGAATAAATAAGAAGAAGCCAAAGCCAAGAAATTAGATGATGAGATAGAAGCCAAAACATTGGTTGATGAAGCAGAAGCCAAGAGATTGGCTGATGAGAAAGAGACCAAGAGATCAGCTTATGAGGTAGAGGAAAAACATGTATATAATTAAGCTAAAGCTAAGAAGAAGGTAGATGATCTATTGAAGCAACAATAATTATAGAACTTAAGCCAGACCCCTAGCTCTCCATCAACACCCAATATGGGCATTGTGAATGTACCCCCTCAAGAATACACTCCCATAAGTATTGTTCCAGGAGATTACTCCTTCTCCTCCCAAGCCCTGAATTTTGAGGACTCTGTAGTAGCCTTTGGAGATTACTATTTTGATAACAGGACAAGAATCATTGAGAAGAGATTGGCCAAGAGGAAAAGAGGAGAAGACACAAGGTCTAAATCATCTGGAGGGAGGGTAGTAGAATGGAAAGCAGGGCTTGATCATGAAGAAAACACAGTTCAAGAAACTGTAAGTTTTAAACCTGCGAAGTAAAGCAATGCATATATATATTCTTAAGCAATACAGAAATTAATCAATAGCTCATACACAGAATACACAGAGATCTTTACCGGAAACCCTCAACCGGGAAAACCTTTCTTTTTCATTATATCGAATTTCACCATTCGCCATACAA
>ML853414.1:0-12602 GCA_009831015.1 Picea engelmannii
GTTATAAAATACTTATTGTTGTTGTAAACTTTCATATTGCTGCAATTTTATATCAGTCATCTTATATTTCATAGGTTCATTGTCTTATTGAAGCACTAACATTATTTTGTTCTTGAAAACTGCCATATCTTTGCTTGTTGTCTTGTTCTCGGAAGGTACACTTCATCCATTACTTTTGCTTCATCTCTTAAAGACATAAAAACCTTTTGACTTGAGTGACCAGTGAGAAGGGGTTATTTAGTTTCATCAAACCTTTAGGTCACTAGGGACTTCTCCCTTGGGTTAATATCAACATACTCCTAAACAGAAAGGCGTTTCCTATTAAGGTGACAGTGATAGGTCACCCCCTTGTTACGCCAATCTTGTCTCACTTGCCTTAGGATTTGGGCAAGTACAGATTGTGCGATAACAAGCCCGAGGGCCTGTTTGTAAACAACATTTCTGCCATTAAATATTCATGAGAGTTGTTTATTGGATTGTATTATTTGTTTTCCATTTCTCTTGTCATCCTCTTGCTTGAATATGTTGCAGGTTTTGAGGATCATAGCTGCTATTGATTGATGGATTCATGAACAACAGAGGATCTGTTGTAGCTTGCCCATTAAATCATTGTTTATTGTTTAAGCAATCTTTAATCTGTTTGCAGAAAGGACCTCTGTATAATGGGTGTTCTTCCTTTTGTCATATTCTCTATGCTTCTACTCATCATTATATATCTCTTTTGTCTGGTATACAATTTGATTGCCTTTGATTTGTAGGATGTTATGACTCCATTCCCAATGGAATGCCTCTGCAGAGAATGTGTTTCCCTCTCCCTTTCTTACTCAATCTTGTTGATCCACTCAAGTATAAACCTGTTTTAAATAATTTATATTCGGATGGGTACTAGGATTACACCTACAACAGTCTAGGTGTGACTTTTAGTGCTAACATGACACATTGCTAAGAATTGTCCCACTAGAAGGGAAGAATAGAAGATGATAAATGACAAAAGACATCATGCCCATGCAGCTGAAGATGATGAGCAACCCAAGAAGTTAGCTAAAGAAGATATTGAAGAATATGTTTTTTTTTTTCACTCTCTCGGGATCTGTGACACTTGGAGAGGATACTTGGCACATAGATAGTGGTGCCTCTAAGCACATGACAAGTCAGAGGAACACTCTCTCCAACCTTATAGAAAATGACTCTCCCCAGAAATTTTCACTTGGAGATGATTATCAGTACCCTATCAAAGGAATGGGAGAAGCCACCTACAAACTTGATTCAGGAACTCCGATGAGAATGAAGGATGTACTCTATGTACCAAGTTTGAAAAATAACTTACTTTCTATTTCAGCCCTAGATAAGAAAGGTTTCAGAGTTGCATTCATAGATGGTAAAGTTCTTATGTGGTCTAAAGGAAAAACTATAGAAGATGCAGTTGCTATTGGAATAGAAGAAGGTGGTTTGTACAAGTTAAAGGGTCACTCAGATGTAGCCTTGACTCACTCTACTGAAAGTCCTTGTTAACTTTGGCATAGAAGACTAGCTCACATCAACTACAAAGCTTTACTATATGTAAGCAAGGTTGTTACAGGTTTACCAGAACTAAAGGTTGATCATGAATGTGTATGCATGGGATGTGCAAAAGGAAAGAACATAAATAATCATTTTCCGAAGAGCGACAATAAAGCAGAAGGAATTTTTGAACTTGTCCACCCAGATGTATGTGGTCCAATGCCATCAACCTCTCTAAGCGGGTATGTATACTATGTATCTTTGATTGATGATTACTCTCGTAAGACTTGGGTTTATTTCTTGAAGTCAAAAGATGAAGTACTTGGAAAGTTCAAGGGATTAAAAGCCTTGGTAGAAAACATTTCCGAAAGGAAAATCAAGATACTCGGGTCAGACAATGGAGGAGAGTACACTTCAAATGAATTTGGAAGCTTTTGCAGAGATGTTGGGATTAAGAAGGAGCTCACCACTCCCTATAATACTCAACAAAATGGTGTAGCAGAAAGAAAGAATAGAACAATTATGGAAGCAGTAAAGACTATGATTCATGATCAAGATCTTCCAATGTACTTATGGGCTGAAGAAACAAGAACAACAATATATGTCCAAAACAAATTATCCCATAGTGCACTTGGATTCAAAACTCCCAAAGAAATGTTCACCGAAAAGAAGTTAGAAGTAAGCCATCTCAAAATATTTGGTTGTTTAGTATTTGTACACATTCCAAAAGAAAAAGAGAACTAAGTTGGATCCTTCAGAAAATAATTAAATATTTGTTGGATACTGTGAGGTCTCCAAGGCCTTCGAAATTTACATACCAGGTTACCATCATATTGAGATCAACAAATATGTAACCTTTGATGAAGATGCAATACTCAAAAGATCAAGGAAATGTCATCTTGAAGAAATATATGAAGAAGAACTTGTAGCTCCCAAAGTTGTAGAACCCGTAAAAGAAGTTGCAGTTACCCCCGATGATGAGATTCCAAAAGATCATGATATGATAGAATCTCAAGAACCTCCCTGTATGAAAATCTCTCATAAGAGAAAGCCAGTTTGGACAAAAGAACTTATTCAAGATGTAGAGAAGTATGGTGCCCCAAAAGGAACCATGAGACAAAACAAGAAACCTAAGCCATTCTCCAACTATATGGCCTTGATGTATGATCTCGTAGAAAAGGAACCTACTTGCTTTGAGGAAACCGTTCAGAAGACAGAATGGATGGATGCCATGACAGAAGAATACCAGTCCATTATGAAGAATGATGTATGGGAAGTAGTTCCCAGACCAAAGAACAAAGATGTGGTATCTTCCAAGTGGATATACAAAATAAAACATGCACCAAACGAAAGTATTGAAAAACATAAGACAATATTTGTGACTCGTGGATTTTCTCAAAATGAAGGTATTTACTGTAAAGAAACATTTGCTCTCGTAGCTAGATACACTTCTATCAGAACCATCATAACTCTTGCAACCAAAATGAAGTGGAAGTTGCACCAGATGGATGTGAAAACAACTTTCTTAAATGGTGTTATTGAAGAAGAAATGTATATAGAACAACCACAAGGGTTTGAAGTTGAAGATAAAAAGACTCATGTCTGCAGGTTGAAGAAATCTTTGTACGGGTTGAAGCAAACTCCTAGAGCTTGGTATGGCAGAATTGATAGTTTCCTCACAAGCTTGGGCTTTACCAAGAGTAAAACTGATCCTAACCTATACTTCAAGGTTATGAATGATGAGCCAGTTATCTTGCTACTATATGTGGATGATTTATTCTTGACAGGAGAAAAAAATCTCATCACAGATGGAAAAAAGAAGCTCACTACAGAGTTTGAGATGAAAGACCTAGGCTCGATGCATTATTTCTTAGGTCTTTAAGTTTGGCAGAGCCTAGAGAAGATATTCCTTAACCAAGGGAAGTATGCAGTTGAAATACTGAAGAGATTTGACATGTTGGACTGTAAATCCATGAACACATCCATGGAAACGAATTTGAAGCTCATGGTTGATACTTCGTCAGAGTTGGCTGATCCTACTCTATATAGACAGATTATTGGATCGTTGATGTATTTGACGAATACCAGACCAGATATATGCTTTGTTGTGAACACCTTGAGTCAGTATCTGGTGGAGCCCATATGTGTTCACCTTGTAGCTGCAAAGCATGTGATGAGATACCTTAAGGGTACATTGGATTATGGTCTTTGTTATTCTGGAGATCATGACTTCAGACTGTATCGTTATACTGATTCAGATTGGACTGGAAGTGCTTCAGACAAAAAGAGCACTCCAGGATGTTGTTTTAGTTTGGGGTCAGCCATGACTTCATGGCAAAGAAGGAAGTAATCCAGTATTTCTCTTAGCACGACATAAGCATAGTACATTGCAGCATGTTCCGCCAGTTGTGAATCCATATGGATTCAGAAGTTGTTGACAGGTCTGTTCGATTTGGAGATGGAAGCCATTGTGATTCTATGTGATAACCAAAGTTGTATAAAGATGATGGAGAACCCAATGTTCCATGATAAGTCGAAGCACATAGAGATATGGTACCACTACATTCGTGATATGGTGCAGAGGGGAGTTGTAAAGCTCCAATATGTTGGCACATATGAGCAAGTTGCAGATGTGTTGACCAAGCCTTTGTCTCGTGTGAAGTTTGAGTACTTCCGAGACAAGCTTGGTGTTGTCCGAAAGGACCTCCCTCGAAAGGGGGAGTGATGCTGATGATACTATGGTATCCTGACCAACAATGGGTAGCTCTGTTAGGATTTTATATTCTAGGGGATTGATCATCCCTAGGAAGATCCCGAAGGTTTGGTAAGGACGGTCTATCAGAGTACTTGTGCATGTATATGCCAGCTGTGGTCAGTGGTGGTAGCTCCGTTAGGATTTTATATCCTAGGGAATCTTATGATTCTTGGGCAGATCCCGAAGGTCCGGTAAGGACGGTTTGTCATAGTACCACGTGGTGGCTTGTTAGGAATTTATATCCTAGGGAATCTTATGATTCCTGGGTAGATCCCGAAGGGTCCAGTAAGGACGGTTTGCTAGAGTACCACAAATGTTGTTGTTGATGCACCTACCTCATTCTGTTGCCACATGTTGATGATGTTGTTGTTCCAACTTCGTGTTGTTGTTGATGATCTTATTCCAGCGTCGTGCTATTGATGATGATGTTTCAGCCTCGTTTTGTTGATGATGTTGTTTTTCTAGCTTCGTGCTATTGATGTTGATGTTTCAACTTCATGATGCTGATGATGATGATGTTACTCTAGCTCCATGTTGTAAACGATGATGATATTGATGATGAAAAAAACTTCCAATGATTTATAGATGTGTCGGTCAGTGTTCTAGATGTCGATGATGATGTTTCCCTCTCCTTCTCTTGATGATGTTGTATTTTGTAATGTCAATAGAATACCCTTCTCGTTAAGGGGGAGTGTTGAAATATTGTAACTTCGAAGAATATTCTAATTATATTTGAGTTATTATTTTATAGATCAAATCCTCTTTTGTGGATTAGTCAAACTGTATTTGTATAGTGGTATTTGTAAAGTCAATCCCTAGTAATTATAATGTGGTTTTAGCCACTTCTAGGAGAAGTCAACTCAACCAAGTGAAGAGACACAACCCTAGCGCCATCTCATACTTGTATTTATATGTGAGGTTGGTGTCTCATTTACACACACTCACTCACTCATCTAGTGTGCATATCTTGAAGGCAGTTGCAGTTGCAGGATGGAGGAGAAGAGAGGTGCATGTTCAGTATTGGTCCATCTTTGGTGTTTTGGTTTTAGTCTTGGCATTGTATTGACAATCTATTATTGATGAAGTTTTTGCTGGGTTTTCTCCCCCATGTGGGTTTCCCAGGATAAAATGTTGCGTACCTTGTGATTGTGTTTCTTTCAGTGATCCTCTTTATATTGTTATTTTGGAAATGCATTAAATGCTCATGTAATTTGGAAATAACTTAATAAAAACAATAAAAACTTAACACTTACAACCGTCGTCATATCATCGATTCATAGGGTAAGAATTGGGTTTGGGAAAGGGAGAGGGGGGGCAATATTTAAGGGCTACCTTCCAAATGTTTGAGAAAAGACAAACATATTTGGCAAAGGCTGACTCGAGGGAGGAAAATTGGAGATGACAGGGAGAATCTAGGAGAGGCGGGAAAAGAAGCTTTGAGGGACCCCTTCATCAAAGAGGATTGTGGTTTGAGGTGGGCTTGGTGGGGGTGGGGTAGGGAGAAGGAAATAAGGGCATGGTTACCTAAAGGGATGGGGGTTACCAAATGGTGATCTATAAAGGGGAGTAGATCCTTGCTGGTCATGACATAATCTACTTGGTGGAAGCATGTGAAGTGGCTAGAATCCAGGGAGAATGGGAGGTTGCTTAAGATCAATATCTAAAGGGACAAAGGCTCAAGCCTTGGTGTTTGATGCATCCTAATATGTGAGCATGAAAATGCAACCTTGATCACACTCATAGAGGTGTATTCGACCGGATCATAATGACAAGAAGAGAATCCCTGCAATAACTTATATAGAGTGACGAAGTTGTAGCACAATCTTGAATATCCATGGAAAAAAATCATGAGTGATAGAGTTGTGAGTCATGACAGTGTCCAATAATCTAAAAGTTGACCACAGTGTGCACTGTGGATGTTAGGAGGTTCGAAGGCTCAAGTCAAGCAAGTAGCGAGTTGAGCAAGACACTAATGCAAGTGAAAATGTGATTAGCGTTAAGCGAGTGAAGGAGAGAAGAACATGATTAAGATACTTTAGGTTTTATTTTCTTTTTCTTTTTTGTCATATAAAGGGGAAAAATGAGCCTTGTAACAAAAATTAGTCAACTTTAATGTTGGAGTTTGACACCTTAATTGATTTGGTTCATTTGAATTCGATTCAACGAACAAGTTTGGCAAACCTAAATGAATTCGAATTTGAGGTTCAAATTCGCCAAATTCCAAACTCTAAAATTTGGAATTCTCTCACTCATGAAAGACATCTTGTTTAACATCAGCTAGAACTCAAGCTGGTATTGTGTTGAGATATTTGATCAAAGTTTTTTGCTACATGTAACAGATAGAAAAAGAGATGATCGATGTGAAATGAAATGATGATAATGGAGGATTAATTCATACTGCAAGAAATTGTGATATTTTTAATCACTTATCTCTACTTTTAAAAATGCCAATTTGACATCTCAGCCATGGAAGAAAATTGCATTAGCAAACAAGCCTATTCTTGACAAAAATACAGGTTATAAGACAGTAACACCACTGCGTTCATTCACACACAATCAGCACTTAAGCATCAGTAGGCCATCTACAAGCTACATGCCAATTGTGAATCAATGTTCAGTCAAAAAATATATCCTGTAAAGGTGAAAACCTCCACTGTAGTCCTAAAACAAAAAAAAGGGTGCAACCTTAATATGAATGGGGTCAAAACACCTTGAACTTCACCATGAGTCTTGTTTTAACATTTCCAAACATAGTGTAAAACTTGATCATATTTGATCAAGTTTGGGCAATTGCAACCTATTATATTTGCACAATCACTCTATAATACGATGTTACAAGATGAAAATTGCCTTGAAATTTGAAAGGTAATAAAACAACATTTGGGGGCATCTATACTCCAAAGACTAGCTTAGTAATTCGTTAGAAGCTTCATCCTTCCTGTGTACCAGAGAATTTGATGCCAGAAGATTGTTGTCCTTAGTGATGCATTCCAACAAACATTTTCGCCACACTTGTACACAAGTTTTGTAATAACTGCAATACGAAAAACAAGGAAAGGGAAGCAAGGGAAGGACACCAACAGGGTTCATCTTCTTTAATGCCTCAGATTTAAGTTGTTTCCATACAATCCATGTGGCTCTTCCATGCAGATTGTTGTTCTCAATAATGCATACAATGATCAAACTACCAGCTCTCAGTAATCCTTCCTATATTGCCATTATTTTTACTCGATTTCTACTCCATATTGATAACCTCTGTTTAATTATTTCAAAATCTTTATCTGTGCATGACATGATAAATTGTGCCTAAGAAAACAAGCTACTAACAAAGAAAACAAGAAACCAATCAACTGAGTTTTTGAGCAGAGGCAAGTCACGCTGATATTCCCAGATTGACAGAATCATGGAAGATCTTCCATCCACTTTCTGTCACAAACTCTTACCTCCCTGAAAAGGTGCCTCGATGAGGAATAAAATGAAGCTTTTCAAGCATTGTTGAGACATGATTTCAGCATCAAAATTTGCAGTGTCCTTTCTCACGCATCTGCTGAAAGATCCAGTTAAAACAATGACCAACTCATGTTCAAATAAACATGATATTTGTGCTGTAAAACTTTAAGATATATTTGCATATAGGAAAAAGTCCTCATTTTGGTGTCTAACAGGACACACGGAGATATACAGTTAAGGAGCATCAATCATCAAATGTGAGAGCTTGATTGATATGTGGGAAACATGCTTCACTTTGACATTAAGGAGCATCGACTATGAGCCATTTTTGTCCATGTGATAATCCAAGTTCAAGATGTTCTATCAAATTCTCAAGTCTCTTCATGTGTCCAACAGAAGTTAGCATGCAAGTTGCTAAGGGCATCTTCAAATCCATTCACCTGGTAAAAGAATGTTAAAATAATAAAATACAAGTTGCTAAGTCAGCAAGATACAAGACGAAGTTATACACCAACAAGTTGCAATCTCTCTGCCTCCATGTCAACAACTTGCCAAATTTGGGTGCTCGTCATTTATGTGAAGGATGCATTCACTCAAATTCTGCATGGCACCAAAGAAATGAATAACCTTCACATCAATCTAAATAATAAAAAATCTTTCCTTTAACTCACCATCACCAGTAATCTCCACATGTACACAGCCCATCCTTGAAATGATGGAAATGGTTAGCATCCCTCAATATAATTTCACGTTGAACAGTCATGGAAATGAGCTTGATAGCAGTGTGGCAATCTCCACACACACGAAGGTTCTTGATTATTCGAATAGGTATACTGGGAGATGTACTAATAAGCCCAAAAGCAAGTGCCAGCTTTTCGCTATGGTAACTGAGGAAGTTTTCTTTCTGCTCCTCCTCCACATCATGCAAAACTAAGTTTGTGTTGGGCACATATCCCGCTTCCTTTATCTGGGAAGTCAAACTATCCAACAATGCATATATCTTTTCCGCCTGTGGGTGTGATTTGTCATCCACAAGGAATGCATGTACCTGGTTCTTGACTTCAATCCAGCTGCATCCTGGGTGCTTTTGTATCCCCCTGTCTCTCATCAATGTTCTAACCTTTTCTACATCACCCCATCTACCACAGGCAGCATATATGTTGGACAGCAGAACATAATTTGCAGTGTTCTGTGGTTCCAATTTAAAAAGTTCTTCTGCTGCTGTTTTTGCAAGATCCATATTACCGTGGAGTCTGCAGGCACTAAGCAGTGCACCCCACATAGTAGTATTTGGCTTATAAGGCATATTTTCAATAAAACGCTCTGCCTCATACAAGTGCCCTGAGCGGCCAAGGAGGTCAATCATGCAGGCATAGTGCTCCATTTCTGGTTTGAGACCATAATCATGACTCATTGAATTAAAACAGCGCCAGCCTTCATCCACAAGGCCTGAATGGCTGCAGGCAGACAGAACACCAACGAAGGTAATTTCATCTGGACTCATATCTGCTGATTGCATTTGCTCAAAGAGCTGAAGCGCCTCTTTGCCATGGCCATGTTGGGCATATCCTACAATCATTGCATTCCATGATATTACATCTCGTTCAGGCATTTCATCAAACATCCATAGTGCAAAATCAATGCTTCCACATTTTGAATACATTGTGATTAGGGCGTTCCCAACAAAGATGTCTAAGTCATAGCCATTTTTTATAACATTTTCATGAACCTGCTTACCCTGTTCCAGTGCTGCCAGGTTGGCACATGCACTAAGAACACTTGTGAAGGTACAATTGTCTGGCTTTACACCTTCCATTAGCATTTTGAAGAAGTATTTGAAAGCATCCTCGCCATGGCCATTCTGTGCATATCCTGCAATCAGAGCATTCCAGGACACTTGATTCCGTTCTGGCATCTTGTCAAATAGTTGGCGTGCATTTTCTAATTTCCTGTTTTGTGCGTATCCTGCAATCATTGAATTCCAAGACACCACATCTCGCACGGGCATCCTGTCAAACAAATGGTGTGCCTCTTCAATCTTTCCATCCTGGGCAAATCCCGCAATCATCGCATTCCATGTAACAGTATCTCGTTCAGGCATTCGATCAAATATTTGGCGAGCTTCCTCTAATCTCCTATTCTGAATATACCCTGTAATCATTGCAGTCCATGATACCACATTTGGATTGGGCATTTTCTCTAACAATTGCCTCGCATCTTGTATTCTCCCTACCTGGACATATCCTGTAATCATCGTACTCCACGAGACTGTATCACGGTCTGGCATGGTCTCAAACAGCTGGTTGGCTTCCTCTACCCTGCCACTCTGTGCATATCCTGCAATCATTGCATTCCATGAGACCACATTCCTTTCCGGCATGCTGTCAAACACTCGTCGTGCCTCCACTATTCTCCCATTTTGTGCAAATCCCGTGATCATTGTAGCCCATGAAACCAAACTCCTGCTAGGCATTTTCTCAAACAATTCGCAGGCCTCATCAATCCTACTGCTCTGCACATATCCCGCAATTATAACATTCCATGACACCACATTCCGCTCTGGCATTTTATCAAATAAATGTTTGGCATCCTCTATCCTTCCATTCTGAGCATATCCCGACACCATAGCATTCCATGATATCACATTCCTTTCAGGCATTTTCTCAAACATCTTCTTAGCATCATCCATCTTCCCATTCCGAGTATACCCTGCAATCATCGCATTCCATGTAACCACATTCCTTTTGGGTAAATTGTCAAACACTTCCCTCGCAGCTTCCACTTGCCTATTCTCTGCATACCCACTAATCATTGCGGTCCAGGAAACCACATCTCGTTCAGGCATTTTGCCAAACAGTTGGCGGGCATCTTCGATTCTACCATTCCGAGAATACCCTGCAATCATGGTATTCCAGGACACTACATTTCTTTCAGGCATTTTGTCAAATAATTCCCGTGCATCGTCTACCCTGCCATTCTTCGTATAACCCGCAATCATGGCATTCCAAGAAACCTTATTTCTTTTCGGCATTTCGTCAAACACTTGGCGTGCATCATCAATTCTACCATTCCGGGCATGATACGTTATCGTGGAATTCAATTCATACAAGGTTCCCCCTGTGCCATAAGGGTTTCTTTTTCCGTGCTGCTGCAGCCCATCTCGTTCAAATGCCGGCCTACGTTTAAAATCAACAGAATCAGATTTAGCATTACCGAGGGGAATGAGCTTGGCACTATGGTTTTCATTGAACGAATGGATTTCCTTTTTAGGATTACGAGAATACATCGGAATCTTCACAGTGACCTCCATCGTTTTCCTCATTTTTACTTTTGCCGTCAACCATCTCACCATTTCAATGCAACAGGGTGTGTTAATGCTTAAACAGAGAAAAATGAAGTACAGCTCTGTGTGTAAGAGATGTGTTTAAATAACTAATGATTTTGACATTTTCTTCAAAAACCTCTGAATTTTGTGCAATATTAACAAATCCATTACTCCAAAAATCTCTTCAGTGATCACGGTGTGCAATCTCAACGAATCCATTTCCCCAATTCAACAGTAAAAGCTCAAAGTCCAGTGAAACCGAGAACAGAAAAACACAGCAGGTGAAATGAGTCTTTTCTTTTAATTAATTAATTATTATTTTATCATAATAATAAGAAAGATGTATATATTTCAATATTTTAAATACATGTTTGGGATATGGTATTGGGGAAGAGGTAATATTGTAAGTGGGCAAAGTATTTGGTGTTTGGGATATGGTATTGGGGAAGAGGTAAAATTGTAAGTGGGCAAAGTATTGGGTCAGACAAAAACTAAATGTTATTATAAAGTATTATAAAGTATATGATAATATGAGACAAAAATTAAATATTATTAAAAAACACATGATTTTATTAAAGGTATTTCAACAATGTTTAAAAGAGATATTGGATTTTTTGCAAATATTATTTAAATTAAAAGTTTCATTTTAATTTTGTAATAAGACTTAAAATTATTTTTTAGTGGTTAAAGTCTTGTTTCTTTGAAAGTAAGCAGCATCATTTTAGTTTTGGAGTAGGACTTAAAACTACTTTTGTGTGGTTAAAGCCTCGTTTCCTTTGAAAGTAAGGAAATAGGTTAATTGTCCAAGACACAAATGCATTTAGGAGGAGTGAAACTCTACCCCCTTATGGACCACCAATAGATTATTTTAAGTGGCATGGTTTCATTGAATAACCATGATGAGTTAGCACACATTCTTAAATCATAGCTAGTGATGATTATCCTCATTCTTCATAAACATTTAAAAGTCAACACAAATTATTCATGTCTTTAGATTGGGGTCATGTAATTTAATAGAAATTGAAGTGTGTACAAATAAGTCCCATTATTGTACCTATTATCTTAGCTTCATTTCGATAGTTTTGTGTTATAGTAACCTAATTTTTTTGAGAGAAGTGCATTGAATATATATATATATATATATATATATATATATATATATATATATATATATTGTAATTAAGTGGACATGTTGGAAACCAATAGTCATAACCGACAACTGACTTCCTTCAACAATGTTCTCTACATAAGGTGGATTAGAGTAATCAAATAGAAGCTAGAGGTATTTTTTTTCTAGAAATTATAACAATCGATATACTAGTCCTCATAGTCATCCTCTAAATCATACTAGTGTTGTGCCCTCAACAACCCCGCTAAGTTTTGAGTAAAACTTGAGGCCCCCAACTCACTTCTTTTTGGGATTTGTATTGATCTTGTCCCCTCATTATCTTGCAACCTAGTTTCTTTCATTTTTTTTGTAAATGAATAAGTTAGATGAGTCTCCATGTTTCACTTTCTTGATTACGACTCATTTCCTTTCCTTTGACTTGAGTTTTTTTTTTTTTTTTTTTT
>ML853414.1:12739-29638 GCA_009831015.1 Picea engelmannii
TTTCTTTTGGATTGAAGTCTCTTTTCTTTTGAATCCAAGCCTTTTGTTTGAACTCTTTCAATTCTTTTTTCTTCCTTATTTTTCTTATTTTAACTTTGCCCCTCTAATTGCCAAGTTGGGCCATATTGTCAAATCCACCCCTCTTTTTATTTTACTCATGTTCTTCTTGCCCAACTTCAAAATCATGCTTGACTTCAAGATCGGGTCCCTTCTATTCTTCGTTCAAGTGGTTGTTTCTTTTCAGATTCAAATTCAAATTCTTCTTATCTTCGTACTTGCCTTCCCCCAATTTTTTAATTGGGTCAAACTTAAAAAAACTGGGTCCTAACTTCACCTCTGTTTGGTGAGCCTTGTATTGATTTGGAGATCAACACCAATTTCCAAATCATGCACTTATACCATCATTCAAACTATTCAAACTTTTGATTTTGTTTGATGATTTTTGTTATTTTACCTTCTCTTCAAACTTTAAGACAAACCTTGGGAGACCAGATTCTTCAATTAGTCCAAACCTTTGAAACATGGCCTCTTATCACCAAAGTTCCTAAAATATTGGTTAGATTTGGTGATCAACTTAACTTTTCAAAATTGGACCTTTTTGTAAGGCCTGTAAATACAGAGCCTCATAAAAATAAATATAAATACATAAATTCTTTCTAACCTACTTCTTCAATTAATGTCCCAACATAATAATTGATCATTTAACAGCATACTAACAACATACTACAACTGTATAATAACTAACAATAGTATAATAACTAACAACAATATAATAATTAACAACAATACAATGCTAACAACAAGCAAAAAATGCATAAGGTATTTACCTCAACCTGAAGCTTAGTGTTTTAGCCCTTTCTTGGTTGATGATGTTGTTGATGATGTTGATCCTGCCCAAACTGAGTATTAACCTCCCAACCAACTAGGAACAACCTCTCCGGCTCCCTAGCTCCAGGAATCCTTACGGTTTCCGGGCCCTCGAGCCCAAAATTCCCAGCAACAACTGTGCCCCTATGAGGGTCCTCAAGCAAAACTGTTCCAGCAAAATTGTTGTCTCCTCCCTTCCTCCTTCTTCCTTCCCAAATTTTCTTACCTTCCCCGAAACCAAAATATCCCAAAACAAAATATCCCCCTCCCTGAGTTCTCCCCTCTCCCTTATCTTCCTCCCTCAAATCCATTTCTCCAACCGCTTTCTCCCCCATTAATTCCTCAACCACCTTATCCCTCCCATTAATTACTTCATCTACCAATTTTAATAATATTATAATAAAGTCTCCATAAAGTTATTTTAATAATTAATTAAATTAATATTTATTATTCATGATAATTACATAGTTAATTAGGGTTGTTACATACACCCACATCAAATAAACAACATTATCAATAAGCAAAAAAAATGTATACATACTAGTGTACATGTGCAAGAAATGCATACGTAGCTAACACATACAAGGCTCGTGCATGTATTAATGACAATAATTATCACACCTATAGTAATTCTTATATGGGTCCAATCCAATCAACAAGACCATTCATTTCATAAAAGATGATAAACCAATTAAAATGTTCACAAAATCCCTCAATTATAATAATTTAGCACAACAATGTTCATTTAGACAATTGTAGTTCAATTAAGTAATTATGAATATACATATATACATATATTCTTTTCAAAAGGTGAAAACAATAAATTCCACTATAAGGAAAAATCCCCATACATTCTCAACTATCTCTATTCATCCTTCCTCCCTAACTTACTTCTGTATTCCATCCCTATCCTTCCTCTGCTGGACTATCTTGGAGCGTCAACTATATTGGCCTAACTCCAAATAGAACCCGTAAGTGGAAGTGTCACTCTCTTGACCAAGCTTCCCTAGCAGGCAACTGACAGTCATCATCACACATCTAGGGGAGTGTGAGCTAACACCGTCCTCCCATGACTCCAGGTTTCAGAGGATACGTGGTGGGAAATGCCTCCACCCCTCCTAATAGGACTAGGGTCCACACCCTATCATGGAATATACAGTGGCATTGTGTTGCTTGGAATTTTGTCATCGTATACTCAGTTTTAGGCAGTGTCACCACCTGAAAACCTGCACTGGTCCATATATCATAGCAAAGCATTTGAACCAACATAATTTCACATACAAAGATTCATACCATATTGTTTCTCGGTCGGTGTTCACGACATCAACTTTTATTATCAATATCCTTTGACTATTTCATAGCCCATTGACCTGTAGATTAGTCTATAACACATACTCATACATATCTATGCATTATCATCATGTCAATCCATTCAACCATAATCTCAATTCGGCATCCACGTACCAACAACTTTAAATGTCAAAATTTTCAAGTTAGAAATAGATCGCATAATATCCCCATAATTCAATTAACGTTAACCATTCATAGAATTGACATTCACATAATAGATTGCATCATATCCATCATCATTCAAATAACATTAAACATTCATAGAATTTTCATTCACATAATCGATTGCATCATATCCATCATCATTCAAATAACGTTAAACATTCATAGAATTGACATTCACATAATATATCACATCATATCCATCATCATTCAAATAATGTTAAACATTCATAGAATTGTCATTCACATAATCGATTGCATCATATCCATCATCATTCAAATAATGTTAAACATTCATAGAATTGACATTCACATAGGTTCATACGTCTTAAAAGTTCAAGTGTATCATTAATAGTTTCACAGTGAATAGAAAATAAAGGTGATTAGGCCTTAGGTATCCTAGTTGTCTAAGTCAAAAGGTGGCATTACATACACCCAACCTTCGAGAAACATATTCCCGAGGTGGTAAAAAAAGTGAGGGATGATCTCTTTGTAAGGTCTCGACATCCTCCCAAGTAGCATATCCTGGGCTATACTTGTCCCATTGGACCTTAACTTGGTCTACCAGACGATTCCTGACCTGTCGGACCCTACGGTCCAATATGTGTAACGGTTCTACTGTGAGGGTTCCCATGTTCGATACCTGCAATTCCTTCCAATTCAGTTTATGATATTCATCAACAACATAATGACATAGAACAGATATATGAAAAACATTACGAGTCTTATGCAAGTGGGGTGGAAGTACGAGACGATAGGCAAAGGGTCCAATTCTCTCTTGGATTTTGAATGGTCCTATAAATCGAGGTGACAACTTTGTCCCCTTCCTGAACTGAATGGTACTCTTATTAGGCATGATACAAATGAAAAATTGATCTCCCACTTTATAACTTCAGTCAGTCGTATGTGCATCAACATAAATTTTCTGTCTATCCCGTGCTTCCTTTAGTCTATGCCTAATCTGAATCACTTGTTTCTCTATCTCTTTAATCAATTCTAGCCCAACTGTCACTCGATCTTCTAACCTTTCCAAAATTAACAGTGTTTTGCATGGCCTTCCATATAGAGATTCATATGTTGGCATTCCAATGGAGCTATGACAACTGTTATTGTAGGAGAACTCTACCAAAGGTAGGTACTTCTCCCAATGGGTTTGATTATCCATAACATACATCCTAAGCATGTCTTCCATAACCTGATTTACTCTCTCTGTTTTCCCATCTGTTTCAGGATGATAAGCTATGATTAAGTTCAACTGAGTCCCCAACACTGACTGCAAACTTGTCCAAAACCTAGAAGTGAATCTAGAGTTCCTATCATAAATGATCTTCTTGGGTATCCTGTGCAAACGGATGACCTCACTTACAAAAACGCGTGCCACATTAGTGACATCGTAAGTGTCTCTAACTAGAATAAAATGAGAACTCTTGGTCAACCTATCAACTATCACAAGAATGACATTGTTTCTATGCGATGTGAGCGGCAATCCCACAACAAAATCCATAGAAATGACTTCCCACTTGGACATAGGGACATCATGTGGTTGTAGGAGACCTGCTAGGAGGTGGTGGTCGACTTTCACTTGTTGACACTCTAGGCACTTGGCGAAGAAATGGACTACATCACACTTCATTTCTACCCATAATACAATTGATCCAGGTGGATATCGGTGGCTGCCGACCTTTTCCAACTGGCTCAAAACAGTTTTCTGGCAATTTTGGTAATTTACTATTTTTAGCATTTTTTTTTTATCTTCCGGGGCCATTTTGAGGCCCTAAATGACATTTTTGGGAAAATGGGGAGAAATATGGAAGTTCCTACGATATTTCCCCCAAAATGAATCTCCTTGACGATACCTTTCCAATGGGCTATCATGCGCCTAAAACGAAGATCGTATGCAAAATTTATGACCCCGAGAAGTTGATGTACTAACTTACCCAAATAGGGCCCATATGACTTTTGGCGCTTCATCTCCTAGGGTTAGGTTTTTGGATGTCTAGGGTTTTTGGCATTTCTGTTTATTGTAAAAAGGCCTTCAGAGCCTCATTGTAATCATCTTCTTATGAATGTGAGTAGCCATCACATCTCTTCTTAGAGATAAGCTGCCACCATTCTAGTGAGTCTTTCACTCTGTAGTTTTACAGTCTCTGTACATTTCTTTCATTAATAGAAAATGTGTATTACTGTATATCTGTGTTTATGGTTGAATCTATGATACATTTCTGTTATATTATTGAATATTTGTGATATCTTTGTGCATTTCTTTATTATATCTCCGCTCTCATTTTGTGCCGAAAATAATCCAGATAAAAAATATTCTTCATGTCTACGTACATTTTCTTCACACCCGGATGCGCACAATAAAATGCTTTATGGGATTCCTTCAGTATGATGCTTCGAATATCCCCACCTTCGGGGATGTACATCCTTCCTTGATATATTAATAGTCCATCTTCTTCCAGGCTATATCCTTCATACTTTGGATCTAATTGCCTCCCACTCTGGAGGGTTGAAGTAACCTTTAAATACCAACTATCTCCAAGGAGTTGCGTCAACAAACTCTCCCTCAGATTAACTTTTAAGGGTACCAAAGAGAAGACACGTGGTCTCCTACTCAAGGAATCCACAACCACATTCTCCTTTCCCTTGATGTACGGAATTCCAAAATCGTACTTACTCATAAACTCACTCCATCACCTCTTCCTGGCATTGAGATCCCTTTGAGTGAAGAGATGTTTTAAACTTTCATGGTCCGTTTTGAGATCGAAATTTCGCCCCACTAGATAGTGCCTCCAAAGTTTCAGAGCTAGCATTACAACTTCCAACTCTAAATCATGAGTAGCGTAAATCTCCTCATGTTGATTCAACTTCCTTGATGCATATGCTATCACTCCTCTTTCCTGCATTAGAATGGCCCCCAACCCTTGCTTCGAGGCATCCATGCAGACTGTGAAGTATTTTTCCATATCCGACACTCATAGAATTGGTGCACTATTTAGTAACCTATTAAGCTCAATGAATGCACTATCACATTCTTCTGTCCATTCATACTTGAGCCCCTTGCACTGCAAAGTGGTGACGGGTTTCGCTATTTTAGAGAACCCTTCCACAAATCTCCGATAATAACCCGCTAGCCCCATGAAGCTTCTTAACTCATGAGCATTTTTCGACACTGGCCATTCCATAATGGCCTTTACCTTTTCTGGGTCCACAGAGATTCCTTCATCGGAAATGATATGACCTAAATAGTGAATTTCTTTCTAGAAGAAAGAACACTTCGACAACTTTCCATACATTTTTTTCTCTCTAGGGTAGGACAACACCACTCGCAAGTGTTCCTCATGTTCTCTTTCATTCTTGGAATAGATGAGGATATCATCTAGAAAGGCCTGTACAAAGCGGTCTAAGTACTTTTGGAATACACCATTCATGAGGCTCATGAGTACGGCTGGCCCATTGGTCAAACCGAAAGGTACTACAACGAACTCGTAATGCCCAAACCGAGTTCAGAATGCAGTTTTAGGAAGATCACCTTCCTTAATCCTTAACTGGTGATACCCTGATTGAAAATCAACTTTTGAGAACACCACTGCTCCTTTCATTTGATAAAAGAGATCATCTATCCATGGCATTGAGTACCTATTTTTCATTGTAGCACGGTTCAAGTCCCTGTAATCTATACACAGTCATAAGGAACCATCCTTATTATTCACACAAATTACTGGTGCACCCCAAGGTGAGACACTAGGCCTTATTATCCCTAAGTAGAGTAGTTCTTTCAACTGCATCTGAAACTCACAAAGTTATGGTGTTGTCATCCTAGACAAACTCTTGGAAATTGGCTCTGCACCAAGTTTTAGCTCAATGGTAAAATCAAGCTCCCTCTCAAGAGGTAACCCTGGCAAATCTTTCAGAAAAACATCCTTAAACTCTGAACATACTGGGTACTGATCCAAGGAGGGTCCTTTTATTTCATTGACTACTTCCACTACATATAGTCGACACCCTTGCCTCATGCATTGTTTAACCTTCATGGTCGATATAAAGTGTAGAGACACCTTCCTTCGTACATCGTGGATATCTACTGGCCTTCCTTCATCGTCAACATAAAACACCCTTTTCGTGAAACAATCTACCATAGCTCGAAGGGCTTCTAACCAATCCATTCCAATGATTAGATCATACATCCCTAGAGCAATGACATATACCTTCAACCTAGTAGTACACACTCCCAGGTCTACTAGATAATTATCAACGCTAAGTCCTACCGCTTGTTTTCCCCTCGAAGCCATCTCGATCTGTTTAAAGTCATCGTTCTTGTAGGCTGCCAACCCACACTTTTCTAATGCAGATGGTGAAATGAAACTATCTGTAGAACCATAATCAAATAATTTTTTTACATTAACATGATTTAGCATACCTAATGACTCCACCACCATGAATTGATGTTATGCATGGAAATTATTAATCACTGCATAAATCTGGTGGATACTACTTTCTCTTCCCATCGAGGCCTTTCCTTCTCTATGCACAAATCCTACTTGCAACTCTGGGCAACCACATTGGTAATGTCGTCCTCTACATCCCCAATATGTAACACAGTATGTAACCTGTGCACTACCCTAGGACGGTCTCAGAAATGAGTTCCTTCTCCTGGAGCCCCTGCCCCTACTTGCTTCTCCTTGAGAAGGTCCTGGACCTTCCTGCGTTGTTGGTGATGAGTGGGATGCTGCACTTGCTTCCATTGAAATACCTATAGAAACTATCCTAGGTGCGACTCTATTACCATAAGGAGATGACCTAGAGCTCCCTCCCCTAGAGAAGGTCCTAGGGGCTTTCCCCACGAATCCAGGATGTTGTGGAAAGGTCGATCTCATACCTCCATTTAAGTTCATATGCTCCTCCGCATAACGTGAATTTTCAACTGCTTCCATTACTGACGATGGTTTTCACATCCATACCATGGCCCTTATCTTAGGGTTTAACCCATACGCAAAACTTTATGCCTGTCGTTGATAGGTATCCATGTACGAGACATATTTTACCAACTCCATAAACCTAATCTCGTACTCTTCCATGGTCATGTTTTCCTGAACTAGAGCATGAAATGCTACCACCTGTTGTTCCTTGTAGTAAGACGACAAAAATTTCCTCCAGAACCTTTCCTCAAAAAGTTCCCATGAGATGGTGTCTAGAGTGAGGTGCAACTGCCTCTCCAGGTTACCCCACCAGCTCAAGGCATTGTCCCTCAACTGAAAGGCCACTATTTTCACCTTTGATGTGGAAGCATAGTCTCTTAAGGAGAAACATCATGTCATTCCTTCCAACCATGCCTCTGCACGTTCACTTGCACGACCCCCAATAAACTCTGGGAGTTTGATCTTCTATAGTTCTCTGGTGATGTCCCTGGGTAGAGGCCCTCCCTTTGAGTCCCTCGACGCTTCAGGGTTACCCACTCCATATGGTGGGGGTTCCACTTCGACATCTACTGACTGATGCCCCTTTAAAGTATCATTAATAGCCTCCAAATAGCGCAAAATGAGAGCTAATTCAGACGATGGTGGTGGCAGCGCCGACGTTGGCAATCCTTGCGACGATGCCCCTTGGCCTCGATTTCTCTGAGTCCTAACCATCTTGAATAATTATATCTGCATCAAACCAAATGCTTACCAGGGAAGATTCTGAGGCAATTCACATTCGTTCAACTTATACTTTTAAACATAGGGTTAGGTGTAAGTTTTTTTTTTTACTTGTCTGCAAACAAATGTTACTCTCTTTAGGGTAAGTGGCTAAAGATTGGTGTCGAAAGCCTCTAAGCTTGGTGACTTTGTTCATAATAGTTGCTAACTCCCTTGCCTTTCCAACTATGTTAGCACTGCGAGGTACCCACCAATAAGTGTCACTTACCTCCTTAAGTCTTTAGAGATTTGAAAACTAATTAAAGTGTTTTAAATACAATGTTGTTTAATTATTATAATCCAATAACCTAGACTAAACTTTAACCTACGTTTCAATAGTCTTAATCAACACATTTAATCTAATTCATAAAATTAATATTATTATTAGTATCAAAATTAAGTGCATATTAACATTAATTAATCACTCTAATTAATTAATCACTTTAGTTTTATTTTAATCAATTTTTTTCTTTAGTTTTAATAACAATAGTTTGAGTTTTTATTATTAAATAATTAAAATTTTGAAATAATTTAAAATAATTAAAATTTAAAATAAATTAAAACAATTAAAATTTAAAAGAATGTTTAAAATAATTAAAATTTAAAAGAATTAAAAAAAAATAATAATAATAATAAAAATTTAAAATAATTTGCAATAAATAAAGTCGGGCATCGTGGGTCCTCACATGAGGCCTACGTGCCCCCCCGCTCTCATTACCCAAACCCCACACCCAGACTCTTTCTCGCATAACACTCCCTCCTTTGGCGCCTCTCCCACTCTGCAACTGCGACCGAGGTTTCTCCTCCCCCCCACTCTGCAATGGCAGCAATGCAATGAGCACCACATGCTATTGATTTCACAGGCTATCGTGGGATTCCACTCTGCAAATGAGCGTGGACTGGTGAGTTGGTAATGTTCTCCCTCCTAGCATTACAACAGGGTATCATGGGCTTCCACTCTGCAACTGAGCGCAAACACATTGTGCATATTAATCCACGAGCTCTCCCTCCTTGGCGCCTTATGTTATGTCTCTTGACTTGTTACTCATGCTCGAACTTGGTTGTTGGTAATGTTCTTGGTCGCTTGGCTTGATGCTTAGCGCATAGCCCTTGACCTATGGGTATCCTCCTTAGAGGCTTAATCCCTGGTCTTGGGCGCAACGCTTGATCTTGAGCACTTAATTTGCAATGAGATTTGGTGCTTAGTCGTGGCTTGAATATTTGAAGAATTGTAGTGTAATACCATGTGGTCTCTCTCCTCGCGGCGCTTGGATAGATGGGCTCCATAGCTTGGCTTTCCATGCAGGCTTGACTGCAATTTTTTGTGACTGTGTTGTGGCTTTGATTTTTTTTGACAATGAAACATGGACTTGGAAATGAGCCTCAGGCCCAATTTTTTTTTCACTATTATACATATATTTTTGCTGGGCATAATCGCATAGTGCACATGCTCTTGGTGGGCTTCCACCTCATTGTTGGGTTTCCTCCTCGTTGCTTAGTTCTTGGTATTTTTGCATTGACTTGGTGTTGTTTGGTGCTTGGTCTCGGGCACGAGGATTAGCTTGTGGACTTGGAGATTGGGCTTAATGCCCATTTTTTTTTATACATATATATTTTTTGTGTATAATACACAGTGTTTTGGATGTTGTGACTTTGGTTCGTTGGCTCTTGGTTATATGCTTGGAGATTGAAGCTCGGGCCCATAAAATTTTTATACATATTTTTTTTTGTTTTTACTTCTTCTATATATTTCAATATATATATTATTTATATATATGTCTATTTATTTATAACACGTGTTAAAATTTGTTGTTTTTTTGCGTGGCTTGAAGGTTGCGTGGAGCTGGAGCTTGGTCCTCGGGCCCATATTTATATATACATTTTTTTTTTACACTCCTTCTATATATTTTCCATATATATATTATTTATATATATGTCTAATTATTTATGTTTATATATCTCCTTTCAAGGATTTCACTTGTATAGGTGAACAAGTTCATGAAATGTTCATAGACATTTCATGGTTATTTTCATGCTAGCTATCTCTCCATTTCAGTCTTCTGGGTAGTCTCTTATATATATATTTTTAATTTTTCTGGGTTATTTCTGGTTATTTACTAGTTGTGATTAAAGGGTTTCAGGGCTGCATATCCATGTTTTTTTGGGGTTGTTTATAGAACCGATAGCATAATATTTCAGTTATGAGGATGGGTAAGCCATAGGTTTCAGTTTTGAAACCGGGCTCTAATATCATTTGTAAGGCCCGTAAATAAAGAGCAACATAAAAATAAATATAAATACATAAATTCTTTCTAACCTACTTCTTTAATTACTGTTCCTGCATAATAATTGATCGTTTAGCAACATACTAGCAACATACTACAACATTATAATAACTAACAACAATATAATAATTAACAACAATATAATGCTAAAAACAAGCACAAAATGCATAAGGTATTTACCTCAACCTGAAGCTTAGTGTTTTATCCCTTTCCTGGTTGATGATGTTGTTGATGATGCTGATCCTGCCCAAACTGAGTATTAACCTCCCAACCAACTAGGAACAAACTCTCCGGCTCCCTAGCTCCAGGAATCCTTATGGTTTTCTGGCCCCTGAGCCCAAAATTCCCAGCAACAACTGTGCCCCTGTGAGAGTCCTCAAGCAAAATTGTTCCAACAAAATTATTGTCTCCTCCCTTCCTCCTTCCTTCCCAAATTTTCTTACCTTCCCCTAAACCAAAATATCCCAAAAAAAATATCCCCCTCCCTGAGTTCTCCCCTCTCCCTTATCTTGCTCCCTCGGATCCATTTCTCCAACCACCTTCTCCCCCATTAATTCCTCAACCACCTTATCCCTCCCATTAATTACTTCATCTACCAGTTTTAATAATATTATAATAAAGTATCCATAAAGTTGTTTTAATAATTAATTAAATTAATATTTATTATTCATGATAATTACATAGTTAATTAGAGTTGTTACACTTTCCCATTGAAAGATGGTGAGAAGGGGTCTCTATTTTTCAATTGGTCCTGATTTTCAAATCGGCCTCCCTGGCCACCAAATTTTGTTCACTTCTTTGATTCTCCTCAAAACCTTCATGCAACCTTTGAATTATTTCTCCTAAACAATAAAAAATTATTTCAAAAATATTTGGAGTTTGATTGTAATCAACCAGATCATAAAAATCAGGCATCCTTTCCACTTAATGCTCGTAACATGCCTAGATTCATAATCGACATAAACATTTGAATTGGGCCTCCTCCTTGTGAATTCCTACTTTGATTCCACGATTGGGCCTAATGGCTAGGTCAAAACCCCCCTCTTCAAAATATAGTGAGAATGGGTCCCAATTTTTCAATCGACCCCTGTTCTTAGATTGGTCCCTTAGCTTTCAAACTCTTCTCATGTGTGGACTTTTAAAAGTTCAAATTGGATTTTTTAACATATACATGTCTCTTGTGCATTGACATAATTCTGAATCATGTCTTGTCTTAGCTCAATTTGATAGTTCCATAACTTGAACCACCACCTTTCTAACTTACAAATAAATGCAATCTTTCCCTTTGAGTGTTTGAATTAAAAGCTTGAAGTTGAATAAAAAAGATCATTTGTTTGAATAGTATACACATTGAAGCAATAATTGGTTTCTCCTCGTATCACTTGAAACTCTGAAAGAAATTACAAACATTATAGCCCCTAAATAGTTTCCTATCTATTAGCTTCGTTAACCATGTACTTGATTATGAAATTCTCTTATTCTCTTAGCAGTTTTTTTTTTTTAAATGAGCGAGTTGGATGCCTGTTGGAGTAGGCCATTTTGGGACAATTTTTGGGAGTCATGCAAGAGCAGATCACGCAAAAAGTAAGAAAAGGAGTGACGTGCCTGAGATAAAGGAAGGTAGTTAGCACATTTTCAGGAGTCAACGCGCACAAGAGGTGGAAGTTTGTTAGGAGTTTTGGGACATTTTTTCCACTTTGTAATAGGCTAAGCCCTAATGTAATACTATAAATATGTAATGGGTTTTTGGGGTAGAGGTTGCTCATTGTTAGTTATTCATGGTTTTGGTGATTGTAGGTTTTTCATTGTTAGTTGTTCATGATTAAGAGTTCATTACTGTTGGTTAGTAGCAGATGAGTATGATTCAAGAGTCAAATATCAGTCGAGAGGTATGTGTGCACTGTAGCATAGAACGACATGGGTATGTTTGAGTTTTAACTGATGATCATTGTATGAGTGGAGTGCACACTTGTTATAACAATTGAAGATGAATGATAATATAATAAGCCAACCATTGTGGACGTAGCCTAGTTTGGGGTGAACCATGTTAAATTCCTATGTTATGATGTGTTTTTTGTCATGGTGTGTTGGTTTATTCTATTTATTGCGCACATGTAATGGATGCTAATGGTTAATATGAATATGTATTTGATGGTTTCGTGCACTTTTTGAATGGTTAAGTAGGATGAATTTTTCATATGTCATTATGCTTCGCGCACATGATATATGAATGAATGGTAAGTAAATGGTTAGGATGAATGCTTCATATTCCCCCATGACTGCGGAAACCTGGTTCCCCTAGTCCCCATAGGTACCTAGGGTGAGACTTCATTTTCTTGCGGGTGATGCCGAAATGGACGATATCTTTAGGGTTTTGTTGGTGATTTAATGTTGAACCTTGGGTCTACCCATTGTGCCCCAACAATGCCATTCTTTTTTTTTAGCTTATAATGATATCCATTTTCATTCAATTTTTTCTTAGTTCAAATCTAATTACTGATTGCATCCTAGTATATTTCTTCTTATCACCCTAGAAAATCGATCGCATCTAAGTGAGCCACTTGCATGAGCTCTGTTTTTCTCTATTTTTTTCCTGTAAATTGATTTTGAAAACTCAGGTTCAAACTGCAAGTATCAGTTAAAATTAAAATCTTTTCATCTACTATGAAATCATGCACCCTAAGTCAAGATCAATATCATCATCCTTAAAACTAGTTTTCATTTTAAATTGCTAGAAGGAATCTATTAATTTATTTAACTCAATTTTTTTTTCAAGAAAAAACTTGCATTCCCTATTTTTGTGTTGATCTTACATGCATAAATTTCTATATGGTACCAAAGGATACAACATGAGGAAAAAATTCATGGAAGAAAAATCAATAGAGGGCTAACCAAACAATCCAATTGATATCATAGAGGTTACTAAGGAAACAACATTAATAGGAAAGTATACCCCCACAACATTAGAATGATCAATTAAAATGGAGAAGAAACATGTCAAGGGAAATGAACCAATCATAGAAGCCTAGGTTTCTAAAGATGTTAAATTGCTTATTCGCGTAGACACTTCATAAACTACTAGAATTTATGGGGTCTACACATACAATGAAATATTCCATTTGATCAAAGATGGGAAAGGGATCAGGGGTCATGAGAACTTGGATGAAAGAGAAGAAGAAGAAGTCAACATAACACATAATTTGAAGAAATATTTCATACACAATGTAAGGGAAAGGATTAGTAGAAAATAATTCATCTTTGCAATAGGGGAAAAATATATGTGTAGTGGATGTCTTCTTGTTGAGAAAAGCCTTTCATGGCCAAGCAATCTTTATGATGCTCAAAAACACATTCAGTTGTAAATTTGGTCTTATAAATCCATTGACGTTTCACAATGTTCTTCCCTTGAGGTTGATGAGCTAAATTCCAATAGTGATTCTTCAAAAGAGAGTTCATTTCATCTTGCATAGCTTTCTCCCATTCAATTTCTCCTTACATAGACGCATAGGAAACACGATCACAAGTCTCAAGAACACAAGTAATCAAGAAATCATTTCCTTGATGCTTTTGACCCCGAGTTTGTCAACCTAAAGATACATCACCAACATCAGGTCCAACAGGTTCAAATGTCTTAGAAACACATTGAGGGAAACAAGTGAACATTGAACTATCAATTTAACATTTATTTCTTATTGCAGTTGATGAGCTGCGCCCCCCCTTGCAACAACCTCATTGTCGTGAGTACACGACCATGTCGTCAAGAAGACATGTAGAGGCTAAAACAACTGAAGGGGAAAAATGAACCGACGATGTCATTTATGAATTCATTTCAAAAATAAATAATCCAAAAAAGAAATGATTGTACTAGTTATATAATTAGAAACATCATGCACCATATAACATATTTTTGATGATACAATTTGTTAAGATGAAGTATTTTTTGTCTATGATTAATGAATGAATGAATGAATGTTATATTTTAACGAATGATTTCTATATGTTTCTTTATGCACAAAACCACATATGTTTTTTTATGAATTTGTTGTTTTTCTAGTGTCTATGCATGGATATTAATGTGTTGCTTTCAACTATTTTCTAGTAGATAGATTGGTTACTGGGGAATTGAGAGTGATGTGAGAGGGGGGAGGGGCCATAAGATATTCCACCATTACATGGTTGGCCATGTTCAGTAGAGAATAAATTAGGATTTGGATAATCTTGGAGAAAATCTCTTTCGATCCAACAAAGCAACGACAAAGTCAATGTTGACTTCACTGCCGCTCCATCAAATCGAGGGATTTTTATCCAAGATTACACTACTCCAATATATTATTCTCGAAACCAAGGAGAGCTCATTCAAGTATTCATGCACTCAAGTCTTTTTAATTATTATTTAGTCATAAAAATGTTTTTTAATTTACTTTATTATTTTTTTGATTCTTTAAGTGTTGGTTAAATTAGTTGAACAACTACTGGAGGAGATCTATTAGAGAAACATTAAATGAATATCATACAAGGACAACCATCGAATATCAACATGTTTGAGTTGTTATTTTATTTCTAATTGCAATTGATTTGTATGACTAACATGATTATTTATATTGTGATTTTGTTTCTTCCCACTCACGTAGATGAAAAAGTGATGTCTTATCCTCAAGCTCTTTCTCCTCCAAAGAGGTAAAATTCCCATTCCCTTTGTCTACTATAGGGTCCACCTCCTAATGTGCACTTAAGTGATGAGATGATAAGATCATTGCATTATATCAATTTAGGTGTAATGTTCATACTTTGGTTTATCTATGTATTGTTTAATGCTTATTCTAAAATGTTTTAATGTTCATAACTTTATGGCATGATTTATTTATTATTACTCATGAATGTGATGATTATTTAAGGTTGATATGGATACCTTGCAAAAACACATGAAAATGTTAGTGAGCAAGCAAATGTGCCAATTCCTATTTTAAAATTACATTGCAATGCTTAAAGTATTCAAGGTATAAGTTATTTCAACACTTACACTTAGTGGAGGATAAAACACATGACCTTGAGTCCTAGCCTCACCTCAAACTAGAACAAAATGGTAATCATGCTAACTATAGACGAGGAAATTATATACTTGGCACTTTTGGAATTTTGTTCATATATTTTGAAAATACTTGGGAGTTTGTTTACATGCTTGGCAAGTACTTGTTTTCATAGTTCATGTTCTTGGCAATTATTTGTGACATGGTTCAAGCACTTGGAAAATATGTGGATTGATAGTTGGTGTTTGCAAAAGTGTTTGTTAAATAATAGTGGGAAACAAATGTGCTCCAAATTTTTTTCATACACCATATTTGAATTTTTCGTTAATTTCATTTATTTGCATGGATTGTCGTGAAAGTATTGTAGCTCTCCATGTAGATCCAATGGTGTCAATTTTCCTCCTTTGCACATATTTCCTTACCCTAATTCTTGGCCCATTCAACCTTTTGTTGAGACTTCACTATGGATCTATTAAGGGTGGGATTGTGCTCCTTCTGTGGACATTTCCCATGCACCCAAGGTCAATCTAGGGCACAACATACACATATATATATTTTTGGGTGAATATTCATGTTGTTTTCTCAAGTTTATCTCTCTTTCTTTAGTTCAAAAGCATTGAAAGAGAGCCTTGCTCTCATAAATAATATGAGCCTCCAATTTCAGTGGTCACTTACTTGAGGAAGAGTTGTGGACCTGTGAAATTATAGATGTTCTCAACCAAGCCATGCAGGATTCACTCGTCTCAAGGATTACTTCAGATACTCGAATTGGACATCAAGTAGTATTTTTACCTATGGTTTGTTCTGTATATGATAGCATTAGTTTGTTGCATGGGAATGGATTCGGGTGCAATTAAAGCCATATTTTCATACTGACTTGTACCTATCATCTTAACAATTATAATTGTGACATGGATGTAAACAACCTCACCATTGTGCTTACATGCGCCATTTACAACCCATTGTTGTTTTTACACGAACTTTACACTTGGCCACAACACTTGTTTATCTATGTAATTGTGAAGTTGTCAAGCTTTGAATATTGAACCTATCCCCTCCCTGGCACATTAGAATTGACCATTCTTGGGTCAAACCCCAAATAATTTCATAGTCATGCAATCTTGGGGAAAAATCCCAGAAATTTATTGCTCTTCGTATGTCCTTGACCAACTTTTGCAAACACCAATTTAGCCATGGAAAACTATGTTGGAATCTCATTGCTCCTAATCAATTTTATGGTTTTTGGGGCATGAAGTCATGGTATGGGTTATTGTCTTTGATTCAACTGAGTAGCTTGGTTTATGGACATTATATGTTGTGTTTCACTTAAAAAATCATGGCAGAACTATGCTCTTGAAACCATTGGTTGCATACCATGATGGGGCTATTATGTTTGCATGCATGGGCTACTTTGTCAAATATTTAGGTTACTCATAATTTGAAGCCTTGAATAATAGTTTGTATGACTTGGTGAATGGAGGAAATGTGTAATTTAGAGTTCATACCTATGCATGTTTTTTTAATGGTTGG
>WSFP011380732.1:0-29638 GCA_009831015.1 Picea engelmannii
CTCGTTTCACATCCCCTCCTTGCCCCAAGTAATTGCAACCCTTTTGTGAGAATTGTTTCAGAATTCCCCATTTTGCCTTCCTTCCTCCATCACAAACCCATTATACTTTCCAAGAAGAAGGTTGAGAGGATAAGCCATATGGAGGTGCACTTGGAGCTTGGTGAAGAGGAGCTCGGACCAAGTTCGTGGAGCAGTAGCTGGCTTTGGTTGTAAGTGATCATTGTATTATCAATAAAAGAAGTAATTTTCCTGTCCCAAATCAAGATGTGTCGAATTTTTCCATTTGATTTATGTTTTTATTCTAGCATCTAACCCTTATTTGTATACCAAATCCATGCTTGTAGATTTTTGTTTGTCTGTCTTTGAATGCAGGTCGACCTTGGGAGGAGGCATGCAATCAACGAAGCTATCGAGTGCGAGAGGATCATCACCGGACGCGGAGTAGAGGTACATTTACCCGATCCTTCTCATTTTTCTTTTCTTGTATGTGTCTAGGATATGTTTGGGGTAGTTAAAGAAGTAAGAGACTTTTAAACGGTTATTGATCTACTTACATTGTAAACCCTGGTGTAGCCATAGGGGGGATTTTCCTGCTAGCACAACTAGCGACCATACTAGGGAAGCCTCTAGGGTTTTAGGGGATTTTTTGGGTGTTTGATTGGTTTTATACCTTTTGAGTTTCTGTTGAGTCTTTCAAGGTATTATGGTCACTGGCTGGTGCTATACCAGTTCTCTCTGCCATGTTAGTCTGTCTGTTTTGTTTCCTTTTTTGAGAATTTACAGAGGTGTACGCACCCTGTTGTGGGACAACACACGTACATACGCCCCATACTTTATAGACAACCTGCATACATACACATGCTTCTTAAGAATTAGTAGCGTACCTGGTTCAAAGAACTGTTTTTGAAAAATAGGTAGTCATCCTCTTTCTTGATTGAGGTTTTACTTCTCAGGGTTTCTTGACTGAGTTCAGTGCCTCGTTTTTCACAGTCACAACATGGGTTAGATGTTAGTTTGATGGTCTTTTTAAAGAATTCTTGTGTTTAATACTGAAAGGATTTTAGGCGAGCCTTTGAGTTTATTGATCGACCTGTTTGGTGTCTTTACTGACTCCCTGCGATCCGCAGTGGGCCAGAGGTAAGTTTCAGTCTTGTCTTGTATTTTCATTTTTCCCCTTTCGTTTGCTTTAAAGAAAAGAAGAAAAATATTTATTTCGAGTTTTTTCTTGTTTGAAGCATTTTCAAATATAAAAAAGAAAATATTTTCCTTTCTTAGTTTGGTAAAGTAGTTGGAGTTAGTTATCTTACTTGTTAGGAAAAAGAGTTCATTTTTTAAGTTCTTTGTTGATTTCTTAGAACAGTAAGTAGCTTGTAGTTGAGCGGAATTTCGTTTTAGGTCTTTCTTTTAAAGATCTTGAAAAAAAAAAGTTAGTTATGAAAAGTTGGTTTAAAGACTTAGTTGCAAATATTTATTGTTAACTAGAAGTAATTTTGCTTTCATAATTTCATTTACTTCTCCTCTTTTCGTCTCTCATACACATCACTAGATTCACTGCCACATCCTTTGAGTTTAAACAAGACATTTAAAACAAACGCTAATTTAAAATTAATTAGACTTTTATGTTTGTAGCATTAATCAACTAGTTTAGGGTAGAGCCTTGAATTAGGTTGGAGATGAAACTCTTCAAGGCTTATAAACAAACAATGGAGTTAGAGCTAGGGAGTGTAAAATTCTAGTGACGTGGAAGTTATCCGGGAACCCCTTCTAACACAGGGCCTAAACACGAGGTCGTATGAGGACTGGTAGCAGAGATAACCCCTTCAAAGTCGGACCAAACGTAGTGGGGAACACATATTGAGGATCTATTGTGGGATATTATCGCTTGCATTTGCCTATGAAGCTTCGTGGACCTCGAATTCGTTTGAGATCCCCAGTTGTCTTCCGGACCTCTTGCTTTTGATACCCTCGGTAGGTTTCAGACTTGTTATCCTACTCATTGCAGTCCACCCGACTGTCGACTGTACCCACCTAGTGACTGTTCGCGAGTTGGAAACTTAGTTTCCTTTATTCTAGGGACTTACACAGGTGACTGTGGGGGTATATCGTTGTACCTAGGGGAGACGTCGGGTCACACTTTCCAGAGTATACCCGGAGGGTGCTTCCGTGTTCGAGTTGCATTTGCACCAGTAAGTTGCTCTAGTGTTGGCTGGAGTAACTGTTCTTCCAACTAGATAGTGGTTTGCTTGGTTTATCTTATAGGAATGTTTCTAGTGTGTTCTTGGTTTTAAACATTTGTTAAAGCCTTACTATGTCGTTGATCTTTTCACAAAGTGGAAGATCAAGAGCTCCACCAGTCGCGAAGGCTTCAGGGCTTGTCGCCAGTTACTTTGGTGCCACCACCACCACCATTACGACGAAGACTTGACCAGAAAGGGTCATTTGAAGTGACCGGGTCATAGGAGACTGTTCCTGAGCCAGATCCAAGAGGAGATTATTTGAATTCGGAGGAACTCACTGTTTCTGACCTTGGAGTAGAATCTATCGAACTGTCCAACCCTCCAATCACTGACTTGTCAGTGCCAATCTTGGTACAAGTTGTCCCTCTGAGGGTAACACCTTACGAACGTCATATAGTCTTACAAGAAGCTATGGAAGAAAATTCTGCTACTTTGTTTGGGAGTCCTCATACTCCCTTAAAGGCTACCACCACAGGGGGAATTCCTCCTCTTAACCCACCTTTGTCGGTCCGGAGCACAGTGGTATCGACCCCCTCTACTTCAGGCTGTGGTCTGATTCCTTCATTGGTGACGACCATTGTTCTGTTCACACAGAGTGTGATGGGCCCTCCATTTTCATATGGGATGCCTGAATTTGATACGGACTCCGTCCTTACCTACTCCACCCTATAGACCATGGGTCTGGGGGCATGGAGCTCAAACGATCCCCTGCAAGGGTCCATGGGGGGTACCTCAGCCTCCTATAACGTTATCCCCTATGGTGGGGTTCATATAGCTCCTCTGCCCCCCTCACTCGGTGGTACTTTCTAGCCACTCGTCGGGCCAAAAACAAACTACAACTTGTTTGGAGAAGGCGGTCTAGGACCTTTTTCTTACACCACGTTGGTGGGTTCAATGTCATTATATTTGTTCGATCCATTTGGTAATAACTCTTTTTCGTCAGTTGTTGTCTTGGTCGGGGGCAACCCTGGTTTTGGACAACATAATCCTATGCAGGGTACTATTCCTACACAGGGGGCAAGTACATGAGTTTTATCCTCACAAGAAATTTGGAATCCTCGACAGGGATTAGTTCCCTCCCAAGGGATGTCGACTGGGGGAAATCCCTTCCATGGTCAATGGAACCCTGGGCAAATATGAATACCTATGCCCATCAGATCAATAGGGGGAAACCCCTTCCAGAATATTTGGAACACAACGCAGGGAGAAATTCCTGCCCAACACTCGACGTCCAATTACAGGAATTAGTCGATGATATCCCAACAAATGTAGTTTCCGTACGCTGGTCAAGGACATGGTGTCTACCAGAAACCCAACTTTTCCTGGAAACATGGTGCTAGTCAAACTCCAGGATCCCTTTTTCCTGTACATAGTACCCAACCCAAACTACCATTTCTGGAAACGTTACATTTGCCAGACTTGTCAAGGTTTCTTAATGACCCGGTTTTTCATGGTACGCATTGGCCCCCTATGCTGACTAAGTTACCCTCGTATATTTCAAAATTCGAAGGCAAGCCTAGCGAAGACCTCGGTGATCACATGGCGACTTTCCACCTATGGTGCTCGTCAAACTTGCTACAAGAAGACTCCGTACAATTGTGCCTGTTTCAACGTACTCTGATCGAGGGTGTCACAAAATGGTACATCGAGATAGACTGCTCAAGATACTCTTAATTTAGTGATTTGGCAATGGTTTTCCAGAACCATTTCCAACTACCCGTGAGATATGATGTCAACACAGAATTGTTGGCTAACTTTGAGCAGATTAAGGCCGATCATATATCAGATCAAATATGATAATGGTGGCATCAAAAGAGTTTGATTAAGGTACAAGTCCCACTGTCTTTTGTGTTGGATTGGTTCCTAAAGTCTTTGGTACCTCAATTACCAAGGACGTCACAAATTCAGGAGTGTTTTCAGAGGAAGAGGCGATAATGAAAGCGCAACAAATCGAACTGATATACTATCAGTATGGATTACTCTATGATATTTTATCTGATGTGCAATGGTCCATCCTTGACAAGGCCAGACAAAATTCTAGACAACATGCCGATGGTATAGTTGGTTCAACACAAGCAAATTCCATTGATCAATTGTCAAATCAATTGCAACAATTGTTGATACAACAGATAGTATCCAGCCAGACCTCCATTTCGACTGTTCTCCCTACCCAAACATCAGGCGTACACATTCTGCAGTCGACGAACCCAAAGGCCAACCAATAGCCTGAAGGAAAGAAGAAGGGTAAGGGGGATAAGAATCCCAACAACAATGTTGGTGGGGGCAACACAGAGAGGAGAAAATTGAAGTATCTGTGTAATCTTTGCATGGAGGATCATCCGACTCACCTGTTCCCTCGACTTGCGGAGGTCCATAATTTATTGGCGCAACAACAACTTGTTGTGTTAATGAACTCGTTTCCACATAAGAAAAATATGACTCAAGCCTCTTCTAGCGTGGATGGGGGAAGTTAGGAACCCCCCGCATCTTTCTAGTAAGTCCTCGGCCGCGAATGTTTATATGATGAAAGGTGACATTTATATAACAACCAGGGCACATGATTATGTGATGATGGAAACTGTCGAAAAGGGTAAAGAAGCCTTAATCCCACCTGTTCTTCTCCATATTCAGAGGACAATGGGAGAAACAATGAAACACATCCTGAAAGGGGTGTTCAAGAAAGCTTCTCATAATCTGAATGCAAGGGCTGCCCAGAATTACTATGTGGTGGAGGATTTGTCACAAACCCCTTGCGTGATGTCTTCTTTGGAGGTCCTCCAGAACTGCCCTTCATAGAGAAAGGATCTTTTTTCCTCTTTGGGATCTACAGAGACTTGTAATCTAGGAATGATCATTCTTGATACAAATGACTTAAAATTTCATCTCCCTTACCACGTTGTGTTTTAGATAGTAGTAGCTTACACCAAAAAAAATGTTACCCGAAATATTTTCCCTACGGTGGTTGATGAGGGTGCCTCGACTTGCGTGATGTCATTGGCGTGTTGGAAGGCCATTGGCCAACCCATTTTGTCTTTGTCCCATAATCTGCTTACTGCTTTCGATGGTTGTTCGTTCAAACCACGTGGAATCATCCTTCTTTCCCCGTGCAGTTAGGAGGGAAGACCGTGTGCATTGAAGTTGAAGTGGTCGATGCACCTCTCGACTACAACCTTATGTTAGGAAGGAGTTGGATTTATGCAATGCATGCATTGGTTTCCATAGTTTTCGGGTCTTGTTGTTTCCACACGAGGGTTGAATTGTAACCATTGACCAATTATCCTTCTCCCGCCTGACCCTTCATCGGGGGTATCCACAGTCTCGATGATTGATAACTCTCAACTCAACATTGTCAACGTGGGGGTTGGTTTGTGCCCACCTTTGATGGGTACTTTTGATTACCGGCCTCCTTCTCGCGATGTCATGTTTATATCGGTTGCCCCTGACCAGCCTAGGGCTTAAATTTTTCAAGTGTCATCTTTCCGAACGACTTACTTTCATGATCCGTGGACTCTTCCTTCCCTATCGAACTCAATGAAAGGGAAATGGAATACTGGCATGGCCATGCCCTTTTCCACGGCAGAAGTTGCATACAGTATTGTCCAACAAGCTTTGGCTGACCCCGATTTGACTCCCGCACAGGTGTTAGATCCAGTTCTCGAGCCTATTAGGGATCAAGTTTCCCTCGCAAATATTGATTCTTTAGACTTGGTCTTGCGCTCAGACGAGGTGATTTTTGAGGAATTTACTGGTCTGGACAAACCCTCGGATGATCTCCATCATAGATCATATTTCCTCCCAGAGCTAAAAAGAATAGAGGCAGGTGAATTCGTGTTGATTATGACTGGAGACAGGTCTTGTCCTATTAATCCTCTGTCTACACATGCAGTTTACGCTGAGGGTAATATGGAAAGTATCGTTGAAACGATACCTATAGATATATCCAGAACCATTGGCATCATGGAGAATGTTTTCGTCGGAGTGGACTGCTCCCCCGAGAAGATTCAAATATATATATACTTATTTAAGTAATTTCGTGACGTTTTTTCTAGGTCTTATGAGGAAATGCCAGACATCGATCTAAGAATCGTCAAACATGAGATAATGACTTATCCTGACACCAAGTCGTTTCGACAAAATCTTCGTCTGGTGAATCCTTAGAAAGTGGTAAATATTAAGGTTGAAGTAGAGAAATTGCCTAAGGCCAGTTTTATCTACCCCGTACAGTTGACGCAATGGGTGTCAAATCTCGTTCTGGTTAACAAAAAACAGGGTATGATTCGCGTTTTTATGGACTTCCATGACTTGAACAAGGCCCGTCCAAAGGATAATTTACCCACCCCATTTATTGAGCATATTGTCGATGAATGCACAGGTTGTGAGGTCTTTTCATTCATGGATGGTTTTTCGAGATATAACCAGATTCAGATCAAACCTGACGACCAACATAAAACAACTTATATCCGTTCATGGTGAACATTTTCTTATCGTAAGATGCCTTTTGGCCTGAAGAGTGTTGGGGCCACTTTTCAGCAGGCCATGTCTTTTTATTTCCATGAACTTAGACATATATTCAAGGCTTATCTTGATGATCTAGCATCACGATCTTGCAAGAGAGATGATCATCTCATACATCTTCGAATAATATTTGAACGATGTCGCTACTATCGTATTCGCTTAAATCCTAACAAATGCATTTTTTGAATGATGTCAGGTCATCTTTTACGTTTCATAGTTTCGACAACATGGATCATGGTCGATCCTCTTAAGTTTGAGGCAATAGTTCAGTTGCCTCTCCCGTGCACAGTCCCTTAACATCAGATCTTACAGGGGAAAGATAACTTTCTTCGATGTTTTATCGCAAACTATGTCGAGATCACTAAAGGGTTTGTGCGCTTATTGAAAAAGGGAGTCTCTTTCTATTGGGATGAAGCCACTCAATGCTCTTTTGAAGTGTTGAAATGTGCCCTCACATCTTCCCCTCTACTCCGGCCTCCCAATTATAAGAAATATTTCTTATTGTACTTGGTCATTGCAGAGTCGACCATCGGTATGGTCTTGGTTCAAGAGGACGATCTTCTCGAGGAGCATGTGATTTATTACCTAAGTCGAGACCTGGTTGGGCTGGAACTCAACTATTCCCATGTTGAGAAATTGGCGTTGGCAGCAGTGCATGTTGTCCAATGGTTTCGTCATTATATTATGCCTCACAAGACCACCGTCATTGTGGTTGTGAATCCATTTCAATATGTGCTGACATGATGCGTCATTGGTGGAAATATCAACAGATGGATTGTAATCCAAAAAGTCGTTGGTCTTTGTGGAACTTATTTTGGAACTTCCAGTCGAATTTGGTGATGTCACACCCAAAGAATCGCCTATTAAAGGCAATATTTTTCTAATCACATCTTTGGACCCCTGGTATGGATATATACTAGTCTATCTCCAGACTTTGAAGTGCCCTGCTCTTGCTTCTCGCGACGAGCGTCGACGAATTCGCCATCAGGCATGAAACTATATCATACTTGAGGACACTTTGTATCGTTGAGATATAGATTGCATTCTTCGCCGGTGCATTATACACGAAGAAGTGAAACTCGTTCTTAAAAACTTCCACACTAGAACATGTGGTGGTCATTGTTTTGGGTTGGAAACAACCGAAATGATTCTATGAGACAGTTACTTTGCCCTACATTAATGAAGGATTGTGTCAAGTCGGTCAATAAGTGCCACCTGTGTCAGATCTTCTCTCGGAAGATGAGGGAACATCCTGCTCCCATGTTTCCAGTCATTGTTGTTGGTCCCTTCACCTAGTGGGGGATTGATTTTACCACATGACACCTAGTTTCATCTAAGGGGCATCGTTATATCATTGTAGCAATAAACTATTTCAAAAAGTGGGTCGAGTCTATGCCAACGTTTAACCATGATGGAGAAACAACGACTCTCTTCATTTTTAATTAGACAGTAGCAAGGTTCGACATCCCGAAGGAGATTATCACTGACCATGGTAGTCATTTCCATAACAAAATGATGTATGACTTAACATCAAATCTTGGGTTGAGGCAAGACCATTCATCAGCCTACTACCCACAGGAAAATGGTCAGATGGAAGATGTGAATAAGTCTCTTAAGACTATTCTGTAGCAAACGATCAATTCTGCCAAATCAAATTGGCATTTGATGTTGTACTCGACGTTATGTGCCTATCAAACAGTTGTAAATACTACCACTGATTTCTCACCTTTTCAACTCATTTACGAGATGGAAGTAGTATTTCCTATAGAGTGATAGATCTCATCTTAAAATTTGGCAGTAAAGTTATTTCCAAACACTTCACCGCTTGAGGAACGCCTATTATATCTCGAGAAACTCGATGAGCAACGCCGTGATGCATCCTTGGCCAATGAGGCTCACAAGAAATGAGTCAAGTGTCAATATGATCGGTCCATTTGTCCTCGTATTTTCTCTGAAGGTGACCTTGTCCTAGTCTACAACCAAGATAAGGATCCCCTGGGGGTAGGCAAGTTCAAACCCATGTGGTTCCAACCTTTCATTGTGAAATAATTCTTAAATAAGGGCACTTATCGTCTGGTTTACTTTGAGGGAAATTCTTTGGCAGAGCCTATAAATGGGTTGTACCTCAATAAGTATTACTCGTAGGTTGGTCGCCTGGGTGGCTTATTGTACATATGTATAGTTCTTATACAGTTAGTTTTTTGTCTTCTTGTTTTATGGATGTGTCGTTATTTATGTCATATTTTTCACTATGGCAGATATCAAGTGAATCATAGGTGTTTTTTCGGTTCGCAGATGGTGCTATCTGACACACTTGCAGGCTTTCTTCCACAGTTTGGGTGATTTCACACCTCAAGGCCAGTTGCTATCTTCTGAAGGTATCTGTCTAGGTGACACCACAAACAATGTCACCGAGTATTTCCCAGTGATAGAGTTGCTTCGTGACGCTTTGTCGCATGGTATCTCTCACCTCCGAGTCTACTTAGATGCTTAGCTAGTTGTGCCCCAGTTAAATGGAGTTTATCGCGTTTATGATTGTACTTTACACCGTCGTTTCCTTAGGGTATGTCTCTTAGAACATCACTTTGATTACATAACATATATCCATGTTCCTAGGAGATTAAATCAAATAACAGATACTGTAGCTACTCAAGTATTAGATTGGCATGTTGTACACACATAAAAATATGTGTATATATATATATATATAAGTGTCAGAGTACATAGGAGGGTGTGAACGCCTCAAAAATAGTAATATAGTATATATCACGGGGATTATGCCCTAAAAAATATACAAAAACGTGTCGTCGGCACGTAGTAAGTCCATACTATCTAAGCTCGGGGTCTGTTGGCCTTGCTGTAGTGAACGACGTTGTTGGCCAAACGTTGGAAGAGTTGGACCCAAGTCCATGGCACCCCAACTATGTGAGGCTGCATAGATGGTAGGAGATCCTCGATCTCATCCATGGGAACTGCACAAGTGAGCACGGTGAGGTTCCGCTCCACCCATCTCAAAACTCTCTCAGCCTCTCCGGCTGGAGGTCCCCCTATGGTTGTTGGTCTGTCAGTTGTTTCTAGTACTGCCCCTAGTCAAGGACGTCACCTAGTACTTTAGAAGTCTGTCGGACACACTGGTCCCACATCTGTACATAATATAAACATAGTTGTTAGATACTTTGATGCACATAAAAAATTATATATAAAAGAAACAAAAAACTAAATAACTTTAAAACACACGTATATATCCTTCCTCACTCCTCTCCGAGAGGTACAGGCATGTCTAGATCTCTAGAAACTTTGATTTCGGCGTAGGGGTATTCCTTTATCATTGGAATCTTTTGTGCCCACTAGTCGAAGAATTTTTCATCGAAGGCCTCTATGTTCCTCCTTCCCCCCTGTCGTGGAAACAATGTTTCCCATCTACATATCGCTTGGAAAGAGGCCACGTGCCCTTGTACAATCTCTCCAGGACTCAGACTGGGTACCCTCTCAAAGAATAACAGGCACAAAATGGTACCGAACTGAAAGTTCTTGTTTCTATGCTCTCGACACTCTGTGATATGCCTCTTCATGCAGTCAAACATGGTCGTGCTCCAGTTAAAAATACGTGCATCTAGGCACTTCATTGCACAATACATGTGCACCCGGGAAGACTGGTGTAGGGTTGTGGATCCAGTGATCTGCCCAATAATAAAAATGATCACCTTTAGTGATAGGTTCGTGATCTTGTGGATGGGCACCCGAGAACCTACTTTGTTAGTTTTGGCCTCGCAATGCATTTCGATGTAGTTGGTGATGTTGAAGGGCCCTGGGGGAAATGTACACAAGTTGACTGATTCCCTTCTCCTCGACAACCCAGTCAATAAATATATATCCTCAGTCCTTGGAGTCAACGATTGACCCTCAAGCATGAATTTATCTGTGTCAGGGTGCCAGTAATCCACCAAGGCCTTTTTGAATTAAGAATAGTGAAAACGATGGTGTAAAATAGTCACAAAAATAGTTAGGTTAGGAAGGAAAGATAACGTAATTCTTTGTTAAAATTTTTTTGGAAGTAAACTGTGTGATATTGGGGGATAAATAAAGTTGTAACAATGTGTTATAACCCTAAATTTATCTACATATGCATACCTGGCATTTGGCTCTCTTACTTGCATTGTTTGCCAAGCCATCACCGAGTTTCTCTTCTAAAAAACCCCATTTTTTGAAGATGTATACGCTCTGCACCACTAATTCTGGCATACATACATTCTGTGCACCACTATATCTCACATACGTATGCTCAGAACATGTTTTCAGTCTATGTTCAGAACACATTTTTAGACTTGTATGCTTAGAATACGTTTTCAGTCTATGCTCATAACACGTTTTCAGTTACCGAGTATGAAAGAGGCATTCGAATAGAGGGTAGGCATCGAATAGATTTCCATTAAGAGGGTCTTTGAGAGGCCAAATTTAGGTACAATATAAGAGTTGTACACTCTAGTCCAAGTGCTGAAATAATGACGGAATTATCGTCTGGTCAGGAAAACAATTGAATTTTGAGCTACATAAAATAAAGAATAAAAATCAAAGCTGAGGAAATATACCTTTTCAAATAACAATGAGCTATCGTCCAAGGAAAGAATTCCTGTGCCGTGGTGCTCATCTTTTCGCTCAATTGAAATCTCTTCTATTTATGTACCTTGGTCTACCATATTTTCCTTCTGGTTCGAAATTTCTTCTATTTATGTACCTTGGTCTAACATATTTTCCTTCTGAAACTTTGAAGACAGTCAGATGTTGTGGATAATCGAGCAATACCCAAAGGTCAACTGAAACCAACAAACCCTAATAGGTTTTGTTTCCCTCTCCTCTCATTTTATACTGAAGGATAAAACACAATTGCCCGATCAGATAACTATAAGAAATTATTACGACACTTTTTGCGGTATAGTTTATTATTTTTTAATAAAATTGCTTCTAGGATTTGTTGTACTCTCCTCTCCTTTTATACCGAAGGATAAAACACAATTGTCTGGTATAGTATGTTAAATTTTAATAAAATCGATATAGTATATTAATTTTTAATCAAATATCGATCGCATTTCAGTTTTAATAATGATGTTAGGATTTTGGAGATTACACTTTGTGTGGACACTCCACCCGTGAACAAATAAAACTGTGAAAATGATAGAATAAAACTATGAGAGTGATAGGAAAAAGTGTTATGGTAAGGTAAATTAGGAAACGAGATGAGAGATAGTCATTGTGAAATAGTCACAAAAATAATCACGTTGGGAAGGAAAGATAACATAATTATTTTTTGAATTTTTTGGAAGTAAATTGTGTGTGTCATGTGAATGTGGAAGTTTTGAGTGGACATCCACCCATCACACTCTACCCATCATCAAAGATAAATAAAGTTGTAATAATGATGGGTGGAGTGTCCAGTCAAAACGTCAAGTTTTACAAGTTGACACACAATTATATCTACAACGATTCAACAACATTGGTGTCGGCTAAACTTTCTACCTTTTGGGTTTCGGTTATGTAAATCTCAACAAAATCTCTATCTTTTGTTGTTTAAATTACATTTTTGAATGCATAAATGTCGAAAAAACACCTAGAGCACTCCAACTATACAAACTTAGTCACTCAAATCTGCAGATCCAACAATTTCTCTCTCGAGAAAAATCAAACTGAAAAAAATAGCAAAATGAGTCAAAATTAGAAAAAAATGTTAAAAATATTGAAAGTTTAAAAAGATGAAATAGGAAAAAAATTAGGTAAAATTAAGAAAATAGTAAAATAGATAACATAAATAAATAATAAATTAGATAAGGTGAATTAATAATAACAAAATAGACAAAAAGCTAACATGAAACTAAGATATTATAATAAGGGTGGGGAGGAAGGATGAGAAAAATGGTAGTTTCAAGTGAAAGTTAAATAATGAACAAAGGGATAAATGAAAAAATATACTAGAAAGAGGAAAGGAAAAAAAAAAAAAGAGGGATTAGATAAGAGGTAAGAAGAAGGGAGGATGAACAAAAAAAGGTAAGAGGAAGAATAACTAGGGAGAATGCTTAAAAGGGGAAGATGAGAAACATGAAGGGTAGGCATGAAAAGAAAGAGAGGGAGGAGGCTAAGGTTTCTAGGATTGGACGAGTTTGTAGCCATCTTCCCAATTGAAGTTATTGAGATATTTCTTGATTTTTTGGTCTTCTCAAATGATATAAATGGAGTAAAAGGGGGTTGAAGCATATATTTTGGTTTGGTTAAAGAAAATCAGGTGTTTAGAGTTATAGGAGTTTTCAATCATGGCTCACTTAGATATCTAGTTGTGGATATTGTCTACTATATGTTCTTTGAGATGAAATTTGAATGATATGCTAGTTTAGATGAATTCATATTTTCCACAGGAGCAAAGAATCTAGTAAAAATATTGGCCTTACATAGGATTATGTTTATCCTTAGCATGTAAAGAACATATCCTACTAAAAACCAATTTAAATTCCCTAAACAAAATACAATCAACAAAAGGCAACAAGCCCAGATTTTCTCATGCATCTAATAGTGTATGAATGCAAGATAAATTACACATACTCATAATCATTCAAATAATCATACACACAATGTAATTAACCATCAAAATAAGAGAAATAAACTTATCTTTTAATGGGATAACCAATTGGCTCCATAAAAGGGACATTCCTTCCGGCCATAGGCTTTCTATTCCATTTCTCTCAATAGAAATCCACCCTCGAGCTGAGGCTATGAGAAAAAGGAGGTATGCCCCTCTTTGTTGTCAATTGTCCACACACAAGAGCCCCAAAACCCAATTTAAATATCCTACAACAATTTTGATCCACCATCTCTCTTTCCTCTCAACCTGCATAATCCAAGGAATGAGATCCCCCTTCTCTACCATGCAACCCCTCGAGCCTTCCTACTTCCCTCCAAGGCTCGAGCACAAGGTTGGAAAGGGAATCTCATGGTTGGGGACTCCATGAATTATAAACTATTCTAGGAGAGCTCATAGAATCCTTCTCAAGGCTCTTGAGCTAGTTCCTTTGTAGAAAATATCACTTACATACATACAACCTAATTCTTGGAACAAAAATCAACCCTCTAATGATTAATCTTAAACACAACATGGTCCACGCTCTTTCCCAATGCCCAAATACCTTCTTTATACCAAAAACATTCTTGTAAAATGTTTCCCAAAAATCCACTCAATTTCCCTTTTCTCTCATGCAATCTTTGACTCTCACATTTCCCAAAACTGGTTGTACTCATCCCATGTTGTCATAAGTTAGTGTGATGACTTTTCCCACCAATCACTCTTACATGCATTTAATTCTTTATTTTGTAATTATAAGGAGATAAATACTAATATGAAATGGATTGGATTATTAGTCATGCAGAACCCCGTGGACACCCTTTAACCCCCTCTCTTGTGGAATCATAGTCCCTCGTCATTATTGTCCCTCTTATATAAATTACAATGATTTATTTTGTATTAATAATTACAATCTATAGTTTACATAGCTCGTCCCTTGGAAATATTAATTAGTACAATCTCTCGAGCCCAAAATATATTCGCAACCTAAATCACATTTGCACAATTACATTATAATTTACAGGGATTAAAACTAGGGATGTTACATGAGAGTTTTAAATAGATGATTGAGGGATTTTTAGGGTTTAATTTTTTTTTAATATTCTTTGTGGCTAATATCTTCAAAATATGGCTGGTTATTCCATGGATATAGGGAAGAGAAATGAGATCTAGAGGTTGTTAGAATATAATGGATGTTCTCATTTTACCATTGACAATATCACTATTGTCACCCAACCATAGGCCGATGCCACCCTCCAAGCACCTTAACCTTGGCAGAGAATCACTCTAGAAGCAAACCCTAGGCTAGATAGCCAAACAAAGGGTAGCCCACTTTTCCCCAAGGATAGCGCACCAACAAGAGTTGATCAGATAGTCCAAACCCTAACCAAGAGATGGCCCAAGCCAAACATGATATTCTAGTTGCAGCAGCTACAATGGAAGATCTCCTCCAGACTTGCGCATAAAACTAGGCATTGCAATGCACACAAGTGCTGCTCTACAATTCTGAGACTTCCCTTTCTAGAATGAAGATTGGCCTCCTGTATTTATAGTAATTCTAGCTAACTTCCTGGGCCAACTTCTCATTCTAGGTATCTGCCTGTTCAGTATATATTATTTATTTTGGCCTACTTCTTCTCTTGGAGGCTAATAAACTAATTCAAGTTATCGTCTTGAGCCGACAAGTCTTCTAGGGTTATTAGCCAACTTATTAGGGTTTTTTCTTGCTTCCCAAAATATTCTATTTTCGTCAAGTTTACACGTGGAGGTAAATACCTCTCGCAACTACCATAATATCAACACTCCCTCCTATCTAGGGAGGTATTATAGGTAATGGTCTTGAGAAAAAAACATACCATTCACCCTGTAGAATCAACATAGTTGTATAGACTAGATCATGACTAGATCATGAGCACCATCATCATCATCAAAGTCATCAACTGCATCATCTCTTGAAACCATACTCTATCTGAATAATCAGACATGATGCTCACTCCGCAGAGTGATACAAGAGCCATTCTTCTAATCTAGAAGAGTAAATGTTCTGAACCATTTTCTGTCTGGGAAATCTCTACTCATCATTCATCTGGCTGATAACTATTTTCAACACTACTGATAGTCTTCAAGGTAATAGGAACAATATCTTTCAATAGAGCACAACTGTTTCTATCCATAGTATTACACAACTACAATCTAGTGGTACACTACCACACCAACTACCACACAGATACTTGATCAAACAGTGGAACACATCCACCACAGTAGTATACATATACTATCTAGAAACATATGGTATTCATAACAATCATCTGATATCAATTTTCACATAAACAATGTTATGATATAAAAAATGAATCATCTGGGCCATTCTTCCACTCACATATGTGAGATCTTGGAAGAGCATCTTCCCTCAGAAGGTCAAACATCAATGATGATCTATCTGGACTATTCTTCTCAAGAAAGGAAGAATAACTGTCCTGATTTCTAGGCCTATACCATTCCCCACCCTGGGCCATTCCTCTAACACTAGACAAAGTGTAACCTAGAGAGAATGAGTCTGCCCTAAGGAATGTTTGTCCCTTATTGTTGAACCTGGAACATTCCCCACCCTGGGCCATTCCTCCGGCACTAAACAAAGTGAAACCTGGAGAGAATGAATCTTCCCTAAGGAATGATTGTCCGGACCATTTCCAAAGGAAATGATTGTCCTGCATCAACCTCCAAAATGGACCATTCCTCATGTTAACCACAATGGGAAATTGTTGTCCGATGAGGTCAGCTAGTCTTCTTGAGTAACCCTCAAGAAGAGAGGCTTCCCTAGACCACTTCCCATTTTAACCACAATGGGAAGTCGTTGTCTATGGTACATCAACAATCTGAACCATTTTCCAAACTGGAAAATCTATGCCCGTCAGAAATCTCAATCCACTTTCTGAACTGGAAAGAATTTTCTCATCTTGGACCATTTTTCGAACTGAAAAATGATTGTCCATCAATCAATAATACATCAATGCTCCCTCCCAGCCTGGGAGTCATCTCTTCCTTTTTCAATAAGGAAATCATCTCCACGAGCTCCATCTTGAGTACGCAAACTATTTCATCTTGGACATAAACTTTACCAAAATGTCTGCTTATCTGCTCATCTGTGGAGATATGTATTGGAGAACCACTTTCTCCTTTCTGGACTTCATTATGGATAATGTAATGCTTGATTTCAAATGTACTTCGGTCTGGAACACTGGTTTTCTCTAAAGGTTTCATGTAGCTCTGATCAATAAAGTATATCATTGTTGGAAAACTCGAACATATCCATGTGGCACTTCTCCTGTCATCATGAGATCAGATCTTCTGAGTAATCATCTTGATACAATATCTTTGTTATAGAAAATCGTCACCACGCTTCTACTGTGCACTGGAGGTTCTCCACCAAGTTATTTTCTTCCATCTGCATACAAGGGTCTCTTTCTAGTATGCTCCAAAGTATTGAGGTTTCTCTTCATACACTCTTTGTTCAATTTCTCTGGAGAACAGTCTTTGCATACATCTGATGTAGAACTCCAACCCATCGATATTGTGGATGATATAAAGACTCATGTAGAGGTATGCCTAGTTTATTGGAACAAGTAATCATCATAGTCTTCTCCCTCCATATAGGAGAACCTCTAGTTCTGGATCTTGCAATGCTTACATATATACATTGTTCTTCATCACAACTTTCAGTTCATTTGCTTGATTGCTTTTATTGAGTTCATATCAGGTTGGTAATATTGTAATTCTTAATACAGTGACTGGTTTTTCTGACTTCTCTTTATTTCTTAGAATCTTCATGTTCTTCCTGATGTTTTTCTTTAGCTCTTGGGTCAATGGAGTTTCTTATAGATTCCATGCCCTAAAGATTCCACTTATTCCTTTCATTATAGAATCATGGATGTGGATGGATAACTAGGGATACTTTAAGGCTTCTCTTCGAAGAAGGCTTCTTCTGAGGTTGAACTGAGCACGTATTGTCTTTCATGGTTGCTACCATGGATATATACTTCATCATCTTCAATGGATCATAGGATTAGCTCCCTCCTAATCCTTGCTTCATGTATAAGTGCATATAATCAGCTCCCTCCGTCTAACAGAGTCCATGCTTTCGTCTACATCCTTATTGTCTTCTGCAATATATAATTGGCTCCCTCCGTCTAACAGAGTCCACACTTCCATCTTATTGTCTTTTGCAATATATAATCGGCTCACTCCATCTAATAGATTCCACACTTCTATCTTATTGTCTTTTGCAAAACGTCATAAGTCTTTCTCCAATTTCCTCTTGATTGTTGACTTCTTTCTGTCTTTGCTTCTTCTAAGTATATTCATGATTGATTATGATTTCATCTTATCTTGTAATAGCTTCCACATTATTTGTTTGATGTATTTCATCCTTTCATGTGTATTATCTATATTGTATAATGATAGAAATTCTTATCTTGTTGTTCGTCCATAGGTATAGTTATTCTTGGAACACATTATCTTCCAAGAGCTAGATATACAAGATATGTACAAAAATGATGCAAAAAAGATATGTACAAGAACTAAGAAGAGTATTGTTACCTTCAGAAGAAGAAGTCTCTTTCCTCTTGCTTAGTCTTCTTTGTAGGTTCCTTTTCTTCAACAACTGATGCTTTGTATTTCTCCTTCCTTTTCTTTAGCTTGGGACAATGATTCTTGTAGTGACCATACTTTCGACAGTTGAAGCATTGCATTTCTGAAATATATTTCTCTTGATTTTGCTTCCTCCTTGAACCAGGCTTCCTTTTGTTCCTGAAATTCTTGAATCTTGTTGTGAAGGTTTGATCATCGTACTTATTTTTGGGGTTTCTCTTTTTCACTGATCCTGGATTCTTCTTGAGAACAACAAGCCCAAAGTTCTTCAAATGTAGGATACTCCTTCCTTGTGTTCATGCTTGTGGCAAATGCATCCCATGTCTTGGGAAGACCATTGAGTACTACGTTTACCAATTCCTTCTCTGAAATGATCTCTTAAATAGCTTGTAGTTGATCTCTTAACTGGGAGATTCTCACAAAGTATGATGTTATGCTATCATCATCATTCATCTTCATGTCACAGAGCTCATTCTTTGGACTCATTTTTTGTCCAATGTTTCTGACTGAGAAGAGGTTTGTTAGGGCATCGTACATCTTCTTCGATGAGTCAAGATGGGAGATGTAGGTTATCAAATTGTATTTTATAAAGTCCACTATGATACTCATGGAATTGATGTCACTGTATTTGAACTTCTCCATAACTGCAACGTTCTGCGGTTCCTTCTCTTTTCATTCTTCAAACTCTGGTTCCACGATCTTTCATTTCATGATATCCAACACTTTATTCTTGGCAAGGATGGGCTCAATCCTTGTCTTCCACGCTCTGAAGTTAGAAGCTCCATCTAACTTGTTTTCTAACTTCATAGAGTAAGTCATGGTTGCTTTGACTTGGTCAACCCTAGATTTGACCAAAAATTCAAACTTGATGTCTTGGCTTGTTCAGAGTACTAGGAGATGCACTAGTCTAGGGTGCACTGATCTATCCAGAAATTAGGTCAATCACTTCAATTAAGGTGCCTCAATGAGAGGATTAGGGTTTCTGCAACTGCACTTGCTAGTAACCCTAGCGACAATTATTCAATGAGCTTAATATCCTTATGGCTATGTTTCCTTCCAACGGTTAGACTGAATGAAGGAGGTGTGGGCCCATAAACTGTTAGTATATAATGGATGTGCTCATTTTACCATTGACCATATCACGATTTTCACCAAACCATAGGCCGAAGCCACCCTCCAAGCACCTTAACCTTGATAGATAATCACTCCAGAAGAAAACCCTAGGCTAGATAGCGAAACAAAGGGTAGCACACTTTTCCCCAAGGATAGCACACCAACAAGAGTTGATCAGATTTTCCAAACCCTAACCAAGAGATAGTCTAAGACAAACGTGATCTGCTAGCTGCAACAGCTGCAATGGTAGCTCTCCTCTCGACTTGCACACAAAACTAGGCACTGCAGTGCGCACAAGTGATGCTCTGCAATTCTGAGACTTCCCTTTCCAGAATGAAGATTGGCCTCCTGTATTTATAGTAATTCTGGCTAACTGCCTGGGCCAACTTCTCATTCTGGGTATCTGTCTGTTCAGTATATATTATCTCTTTTGGCCGACTTCTTCTCTTGGAGGCTAATAGCCTAATACAAGTTATCTTCTTGAGCCGACAAGTCTTCTAGGGTTATTAGCCAACTTATTAGGGTTTCTTCTTGCTTCCTGAAATATTCTATTATCGTTAGGTTTACACGTGGAGGTAAATACCTCCCGCAACTACCATAATATCAACAGAGGCATGGTGGAAGAAGGAGATTGTTTAGATTTGGAATGAAGAGTTGACAAAAAATATTTCTTAATTTGGGAGATTGAGTATCCATTGGAAAGAAAAACATTAGGAAGGTTGGAGTTTTATTTATCAAGGAGTTTGGGAGAAAATGTTCAAATGGCTCAATTAACAAGAGTTTTTATGACAAACATTTTTTGGAGTGGGTGATGGTGAGACTAGGCATGAAGATATTTAAACATATGTGTTTTTAAGATATTTAAACATATGTGTTTTTTTCTTTTCTATAAACTTGGTGGGTAAGGGTACCATGAAGCTGACGAGAGATGAGAACATCCAAGAATGAAAGAGATTTTTACTTTTGGATTTCCATAGTTAATTGAATATGAAGAGAAATGTTGTTAAGGTGGTCAAAGAAAGAATTCAAGGAGGTAAGGCAGTGAGGCCAGACAATGAAGGTATCATTAACAAATCAAAATCAACATTTGGATTTTAGATGAAATCTATTTAAGGCTAATTCTTCACAATGTTTCATGAAATTATAGGCATCCATTAGGGATAAGGATGAACCCATGGTTGTACCTTATGTTTCCTCATAGTGAATTTCTTTTAAGGTAAAGAAATAGGAGGTAAAGTAGATTTTAATATAGTTAAGGGTTTCATAGTCAACAGTTTTGGAGATAAGGTTGAGGGATTTGGGAATAAGAATCTTGGTGAATAAGGAGACAACATCGAATCTTACCATGATGTTTTGTTCATCAAGGTAAATATTTCAAGTATTTTGGATGAAGTGAAAGGAATATTTGATAAAGGAGGGGGTTTTTCCAATGAATGGTTGAACCATATCAACAAGGAATAGAGTTAGGGTATAAGTTGGGGCTCCTATAGTTTTAACTATAGGTCTGAGGGGTGTTTTTTTTTTATGAATATTACGTTACATGCAAATCCTAGGGTTTTGAGGGTTGTGAGATATAATATGTTTTTGAATCAAAGGGTGTAATGAGAATGATTTACCTTTATGACCAAGGTATCATGGTAACATTTGAGTTTGTTTCCTTAGTCACCGATATTCCTATTGCAGACCTTATCTCAAACTTTTTGACTCCAAAACCCTTAACCTTATTAAAATATGCCTTAAATCCACTTTCTTTACCTTTAAAGGTGTTTTCTATGAGAAAATGGAAGGTACAACCGTGGGGTCATCCTTATCCTTAGTGGTTGTCAATATTTTCATGGAACATTTAAAGGATTTAGTCTTAAACAATTTTCATCTAAAACCTAAATTCCAATTTCAATTTGTTGATGATGCCTTCATTGTCTGGCTTCATTGCCTTACCTCCTTGAATTCTTTCTTTGATCACCTTAACAACATTTCTCCCCACATTAAATTCACCATGGAAATCCAAAAGGAAAAATCTCTTCCATTTCTGAATGTTTTCATCTCCTATCAATGTGAGAGTATCATTACCCACCAAGTTTATAGAAAAAAACACATACAAATACATATCTTCATGTCCGGTCTCACTACCACCCAACTTAAAAAAACATTGTCCTAAACAACTCTTGTTACTTCAGCCATTCAAATCTCTATTCCCCACCTACTTGAGAAATAAAAATCTCACCTTAGTAATTCTCTTCTTTCCAATAGATACTTAATCTCCCAAATTAAAAAATATTTTTCCTAGAAATGCAAATTCTCCTTCCTCCACCCTTGCTCTAGCTCTCATTTGTTTTCCCTACATCCATGGAATAATTGATCATATTATGTCAAACAAAATTATAATTACCAATATTATGTTCATTATAGTTAATTTCCTCTATGTTCATTAAATTTACATCAAGTTTGAATTTAAATAACTAAAAAGAATTTAAATTACTAAAAAGAATAAAATAGTACATTTAAATTAACACTCAATAAAAAAAAACAAATATTATTTCAATAACATATATTATGCCAAATTTTTAGTAACATGTCAATAATAGTCATAGTATAATAATCTCTTAAAAGTTGTTTTGAGTGAACCGTTGAGTGAACCATTTGAGCTTTATAGTTTTCATCGTGATCAAATTGCGTGATCAAATTGATTTCCTTTGTAACGGGATATAGTTTCTTTGTAATGGAAGTGTGAGTGATATTTTAAATTAATACAAAATTATAATTTGTATTTTCATTGCACTAATTATTTCAACAAACATTAGCGACATATTCATCGACTTAATAGAATAATTTATCCTTTATTCCTCTCTTGGGTTGAGAGGAGCTTTCTATAGCCTTAGTATCCGGTACTAGAGATATTACTAAGGATATGTTAATTCCTTTTGTCTTAGTATAGAATTGACATGTAATACTTGAAAAAATATAAAATATTGAAAAAATATAAAATATTGAAAAAATATAAAATATTGAGTGAACAAAAAAATACGTGATACGTATTCTAATTTAATGTTCACATGGAGTTGATATGTAACACTTAAAAAATATAAAATATATAAAATATTGAGTAAACAAAAAATATGTAATATTTTTTCTAATTTGAAATTTAAATTAAAAATGTACGTATAGTTATGAAACTTTAATATAGCTTATTATTATATAAATTTTAAGATTTTTTTTTAATTTAAAATTTAAATTAAAAATTTGTGTATAGTCATGAAACTTTAATATAGCTTATTATTATAGAAATTCTAAAAAATATAAAATTAAGACAACTTCATATTTTTTAAATTAAATATAGATGAAGCACATAACAATATCCATCTCATATAGTTATAGACTAAGACTAGTTAATTAAAGTGATAGTTAATAAAATAAAACAAGTGAAATATAAAGTAGGAGGAATTCCTAAATAATTGTATAATGAAATACACTTTACTAAGTAATTGTATGATGCGAGTTAGTTGACTAAGAATATATTATTACCCTATTTGTTGTGAATGGCTTATTTTCTCTACAATGGGGTTTCATTCTATTTAAGTATGCAATATTCTTATGATAATATTACATTGTAAGTTAATAAATGTTGTAATCTTTTCATGTATATTATGAATAATATTTCTATAACTATGATGAGATTTTATTGTAAATTAACAATTATAACATATTGTATAAATTAACTTATTATAATGAATTAGTCTAAATGTGGTAAGTTTTTTTTTTTTTTTCCCATTTATCAAGTTTACCCCTATTATAATTGTAAACTTATACATTTAATATCACTTTCAAATTCATTTGTCTTATAATTTTCAACTTGCATATACTTAGTATATTTTAGATTCAATTTCATTTAACACATAAAAAAATTCACTACAAAGAATGATTATATATCTGAATTAATTACTATGGATGCAATAAAAAAAAATCAAATTCAAAATCCTTTTATATAAACATAAAATTAATTATTACTAAATTTCTAAATAATTAACAAAAATATTATTAAATCTAATTTTATATTCTAATAACAAACTAATTTTTAATATTTGTTTCTCAAAAAATAAATTTGACTAAAAATAGTTAAATATTAAACAATAATTAAGTCATAAAACAACATTCCCATTTAAAAATATTAAATGTGTAATATATATATAGAAATTTTAATAATGCTAGATGGTGAAGAATAATTCAACATTAACAATTCATATAATCAATCTTCTCAAGTGAATTTTTTAGTTTTTTTCCCTGAAAAAAAAAATTAATATTCATAGAATATACGTATTATAGTTCAAAACATCTTTCAACCTTCAACAGGCCCGCTCTATCTCTTGTTTAAAAAAGAGTCATATATTTTCTACTTCCTTACTATCCCTTTCTCTCATTCCTTACATCTCTTATACAAGTGATTCATAAAAAAAAATGAAACAAATGTTGAATATAGTTTAAGTTGTGTCCTGCTTAGATGCGAAATTCCATCACTTCTATTTCTTCTCCATCAAAGTATTCATACAGCTCGAAGGTGCCCGCGGGGAGCTCTTGTGCCTCTGTTGATAGATCATCTTCCTTGACATTTAATCCTCTTATCACATGGTGAAACATCATCCATTTGAAAGAGTGGGAGGGAAATTTTATATCTCTCATAATTGTAGTAAGTCCAACATCTTGGACTTCATTTTTTTGTCTTGCCCATTCTATTACCAGCTTAGAATCTCCCAGAACTTGGAGCTTATTGACTTCCTTTATTTTTTCATTTCCAAGAGAATCCAGAGGGATATAAACTCAACCCTATTGTTGGAACCAATTCCCGGAGCATATCTAATAAAACGGTAATGAGAATGATTTAGATACATAACAACACCAACACTAGATTTTGGAGGATGGCCTTGACCTGTCATGTCAAAGTATCCATGAGGAATGTTATAATCAATTGAAGGGAGAATTGGGTTGTGGATGATTTTTTCCTTTGGATCATTCTTGAATTCTGTTGCCTCGTTCAGGGTTATAAAGGTTGTAATTTCTGGTGAGGGAAGCTTATCCTTGAAAGTTGCATTGTTTTGTTCCCATCATAAATTTGAGACAAAGAAACTTGGGAGACTGGCTTATAACATTACTGATCTATCCATTGTCTATTCTTTGAGTCTCTCTTCCAAGATTTCCTTGTTCCAATCCATCTTGGCATCCAATTTTTACTTAATCATTTGCATGACTTGAGTTGCATATGGAAAAGAGATGAATACGTGAGAAATGGATTATAAGACATTTTTACAAATAGTGCAGTGGTTGGGTCCACTCCAACCCCTTTTTACACAATTGTGCCATGTAAGATTTTTTTTTTTTTTAAGGCCATCCAAAGAGTTATTTTTCATCTTGTGGGGGATTTTAGTTTCCACAACACTCACCATCCTTATTTCATTGTAAAGGTACTTCCTTTTGGATTCCTCGACCAACATAGTGAATAGTCTACCTCTTCTTCCAAAAGGATGTGGTTTTTATAAAGTATGCCAACATAGGATTGTTATTCTTCTGCTAAGGCATACATGAGCCCCAAAGAGGTCTCCTCTCTCCAACCTATTCTACCTCTGGGTTGCGAGTTCCCCACACTAGCTTACTTAAGGATAAAAATGTTATGGTCCCTGAATCTTTGAATCATAGGGGGGGGAGCGAGTTTATAGTTATATCTAGAGCAAATCCACGGGTTTTATCCAAAGAATATACTTCTTCCATTTCCAGCCTTCCACACTTTCCAACCTCCTACTAACACAAACAATTCAACCAACACCTTCCACACCATGTACCCCCTTTAAAGGAATTGGAGTGTAATATGAACCACTCGACGATTGACAAATTTGGGAAATATTTTAAGTTCATGACCCTGAACCAAAGATATTTTCCTTGGGTTACCCTCCATAGGTTGTGTCCTATGAGATCCTTTGCAAAGAGAACACTTTATTTTAGGTCCCAGTTGCCTAACTCTTTAGAAAATGCTATCAATGTCCATTTTTCTAAGTGAATGCCCCCCTTTTCCTTTTGTCCTTCCCATAAATATTGGAAGTTAAGTTTTCAAATTTTAGTGAGAACCCCTTTGGGAATAACTACTACATAATTCTAGAAAATTGGTATGCTTTCCAAGACTTCCTTGAGGAGCACTTGTCTTCCTCCCCTGGAAAGGAGTCGATTAACCCAAATTGAGACCCTTCCTTCAATTTTCCTTATGAGCTAGCCTGAATTGTTTTTTTTTGTATCTTCTTGGATTTAGATGGAAACCAAGGTATTTGAATCCCATATCTAGGGGATTTGTTGGGGAGGGAATAATACCGGAAAAATATGCAACTTTTTCTTCGTTGAAATTATGAAACATGGAACATGACTTTTCCACATTTACACACATTATTGTTGTTGAACAATACAAATTCAAGATCTTTTGAAGAAAAAAGAGATCTTACTGAGTACCTTGGATGTTGTATAAGATGGCATCCATGAACAATAAATGTGATATAGTATCACTGTATGAGACCTGTACCCCTTTCAATATTACATTGCATATTTCTTTCTTAAGAAATATTCTAAGGGCATCTACAATGATCAAGAAGAGAAAGGGAGAGAGTGGAAATCCCATCTATAATCCTCTCGATGCTTTGAAGAAGAGAGAGTGAGATCCATTAACCAAAACTACAAAGAAAGAACTATGTAGGAAACTATTGATCCAATTTATCATTTACAATTTCAATCCCATTTGTAGGAGCACGAGCTGAAGGAGGGTCCAATTTACATGGTCATATACTTTAGATAAGCCTAATTTCAGGATCACCGCTTTTTGCTTCTTGGATTTGAGTGAGTGAATAAACTCTTAGGAAATTTCCACGACATCGTGTATCTGTCTATTCCGCATAAACCCAAATTGTTCCTCGTTGATGATCTCACTTAGAAAGGTTTTTAATATCCTCACTATGACCTTGAAGATGATTTTGTATTTAACATTACAACTCGAAATGGGCCTGAATTATTCAAAAGAAACTCCATTATGAGATTTTGGTATTAAGTAGAGGAAAGTGGAGATAAGGGATCCAAGAACCATTCCATTTTTTTTTATTACATTACTTTTAGTAGAAGGTCATCCTTGATTACTTCATAGAAACCCTTAAAGAGCTCCATCGTAAAACCATCGGGCCCCAGACTTTTTTCTCTTTGCATTGGGAAGAGGGATGATTGTACCTCTTACTTTGAAACCTCTGCTTCCAATGCCTAGTTCATTCCCTTGGAAAAGGCCAGAGGGAATTTCACCACAAGATTTAAAATGTCCCGAATAATACCTTTGTTAGGGGCATTAAAGATTTTTTCAAAGTAAGAGGCCCCCTCTTAGGTATTCTCTTGGAAGGACTGCACCAAGTTTCCTTATACATTTTTGATTTCCTATATTGTGTTTAAGTTCCTTCTGTAGTTGGAAAACTGGTGGAAATATTTGGTATTATTATCCCCTTCTTTTATCCATACATCCATTCTCTTGAGGAAAACATTTTTTCTTATTTTTCCAACCAATAACTTCTGAATGATTCCAATTCCCTAAGATTCTTTAGTTCAGAAGGGGTTAAATGACCGATGTCAATCTGCTTATACAAGCTTGATAGCTTATCTTTTGTGTCTTTGAGTAGTCTGTAATTGCGTTTATTCTAGGATGGCACCCATTTTTTGATTGATTTATTTACTCTAGATACATTAGCGGTGAATTGGAACATTATAGGGTTAGAATCTTGAGAGCATAGTTTCTTCCATTCCACTTTCAGAAGATTTGAAAAATCTTCCTCTTCGAGCCATACTTGGTTTATCTTCATTAGAGGAGGGGCATATTCTCATCCTATACTCAATTGAAGGAGGATAGGGAGATAATTTGAGATTACCCCTTCCGCTACAGAGGACTTATCCAAAAAAAAGTAGCCAAAAAATTCTCTGAGACAAATAACATGTCCATCCTTTTACCTATTTCCTCTTTGCCAGTTACGAAATTCCACCAAGTAGGAGAAACATTTATCGACTCCATATCCACCAAGTTAATATCCTCAATGATATATAGGAATAACCCTCTCAAATGATCCTCCTTTGGATTGTATCCCCATATGCACCTTCAGCAAAATGGAAAAGTTCAGATCGTCTCCCACCACTAAAATGGGATCATTGAAATATCCTGCCAATTTGAAGTCTTCCCAAAAAGGAACCTTGTCAGCATAGGGACCATATATATTGACTACAGAAAAAGCATAATCAAAGTGGATAAGGAATTATGGGAGTTCTCATATTTTGTTCTTTTACATTCAACTTTAAATCTTTAACTATTTTAAGCACCAGACCTATGACTACCTATGTGGGAAATGCTACATATTTAAATATTCTATTGTTACACCCCCATCATATTGAGATGAAAAAGATATAGTATAATCCCTCGTACAACTTCAAAACTTTATCAGAGAGCCAAGATTTAAAAATTTTATCAAGAGAGTCATTTTTCCACGAATTTACCTGACTGATAACATCCTTGATTAAGATCATCACTCTAGATGAGAATGGACAAGAAATGAACAAATGGCTAAGTATTTCTGCCACTTCCATACATAATTTCCAAACACCGGTACCATTCCAACCTCTTTTAATACAATAATCCCATGTGAGCAATTTATTGTTGATAGCGATCCAAGACGTGATCTTGGACATAAGTGGTTCCTTGAGCTCCCAGATTGAATCCCACCACCACTTTTTATCATCTGCTCCATGAATGGCCTCCACATGAGACTTATATCAAAGATTATCCTTGTTGTTATGGACCTAACCTCCCTAACCCCTTACGTAGGTAGAATAATATATTTTCCATGTAATAAAGGCCAACATTAGTTAATAAGGCCTATTTAATAAATCTGAACAAGTCAATGTAAGAAGACATAATAGAAGCGTCTCCTTCTATTAAGATCTTCCTTTAGATTTTTTTTTAGAAGAAAGAATTAGTATAAATAAGATTAGGAGGCATGCAATATCTTTGTCTTCATAATTATTTTAATAGATCTCTGCTCTGCTGGAGGTTTCCATTTCGAAGAGGCAATTGAACATTTCTTTCTTTGAAAAAAGGTATTATTTATGGTATTGGTATTCTCAATATTTTTTTCTTCCATGGATATCTACTGAATATTCGAGTTTTTGCATATTATATTACATATGGTACCTTACAAGTGGTATCATAGCACTTTCCTTGGTAGGAATTGTGGGTAAATGTTTTTCCATGGTAGATACATGTACTGTTGTCATCTTTAAAGAATAAAGATATGTCACTTAGTGGGTAAAATTGCGATGGGGATGACTACACATAGGCGATAGAGACAGTTTCACGGGGTTGCCTAGAAACCAAAGTTTCTCTCTTATTGTAAACCAAACATAATATGTACACGACCATCACTCCCATGTACCTATAGGTATATCAAGAGTCCCCTAGGTCTCCTGAAACCATCCCTAAATCAACCAGTCTACCACCTGAATACCATAGTTCCACTGAGAACAACACTTGGGAAGATACTCTCTAGTACCTGGGTAATCAGGTAGTACGACTAAGGGTACGGTTGAGCCTCCTTAGTTGGTGCATTGAGATATTTGGTCGAGTACTACTATTCAAGCCTGCACATATATCAAAGAGTTATAACCGAGGGAAAACCCTTGTCGATAGGCACCATGTAAACCTTAACATGGGGGAACATACCAGAAAAGGAACATAAAGGATATTTTGGTCGTACAACCTTGCCTCTTTCATTCTAGTTGCAAAATTACTACACATTATTGTCTTTTAGGAATTTGGGCATTTCAACACTACAATATTATTTAGATTAGAGTATAACTCCACAACAGTAAAAGAAATAAATTTGGTCGTACTTGCACCATTATTTGAGACCTATCCCATTGGATTCCTCTCTTCCCCTTGATCACAGTGGTAGCTATCATTTTTAAGACGTTTTTTTCTATTGGACCTGACGCCTTATCGACAGCCTTATTTGGCACCTATCCCATTGTCCTCCTCTCTATGCATTGATGGTTGTGGTACCATTCCCAAGAAAACCCTTTCATGTGTGGACCCACCCACCCCCTTTCCCCTCCCAATGGCCCACACCCACATCCAAGACTAGTAACAACGCCTCACTTCCCTAAACAAAGTTGATGAGAAAACCAAGACTGATATATCTGCCCTTACTTCCAATATTTCTAGCATAAATTCTTGGCTTGGCCCACTAGAATCAATTCCCGCATCAGTAACCCACTTGAAAACCATTTTTTAGCAATTCCAAGAAGTAGTGAACAACTTGACCACATTGTTTAAGAAATCCCAAGATCCCTTCTCTTTTGCACCACCTTATAACCCACAAGGCACTGAATCCTCCCATTCCACATCCTTTCCCTCCAACCACTTTCAATGTGACCTTCATCTTCCTATAGTGGAGGTTTTTAATACATAAACAAAGCC
>ML853415.1:27987-39120 GCA_009831015.1 Picea engelmannii
TAGTTTGCTATTTCAAAGTATTTTAATGTGATATCTAGATCTACTCACTTCCTATTGTTTCTTTTAGCTTAGCATTGAAGTTTGACAAGATTATCTAGGGTTTTAAAAGAAGATTTCAGATCTGGAAATATTCATTTTTGACCCATATTCACCCTCTACAATTTCTGCACTTTATTTCTGTACATTTCCATCAATTTTTTTGGTATTCTAACAGATAGAATAGGACATACAAATTATTATATCTTGCTGATTTTTTCTGCAGAAAACTTTTGTTGTAACTAACAATTTTTTTTTGAAGTTTTGTCACTTTTTGTAGCATTTCCAACAAGCTTCTGCTTGCTGGTTTTTTGCAGGTTAGTGACCAAGGAGGCATCCAAGAGGCCATTTGGGACCACATAAAGCTAAAGAACAGCCTCCCAAAGTTGGGTAACCAAATACTCTATCTTCTCTTCTATTCTAGTCATTGTAAGCAAGCTCAAGGGAGTCCCAAAGGGCTTGCACTTCCCTCTTGTAATAATTTTCTGCATTTCTTTTAATTTTTGCAAGTTGCCTACACCTTGGTGAGTGCTTGGATAAAGGGGGACTTAATTAATTAATTGCTCACCTTAGGAGGAAAAACACCTAACTTAAGTGATGTCAATGGTTAATTAGATCGGCAAGAGTATAAAGGGAGGAATTCAAACTAATTCCTCATTATGTTATGATTTGATGTTGAGATATTTGGAGAGGAGGAGGAAATCGACCCCTTGTTGTTGTGGATTTCTAAAGGAAACCACCACCATTGATTGGTTTCGGTGTTGAGAGACACACCCTAGCCTATTGGAGATACTATCCAGGTATTTCACCGTGCATTTTAGGTATCCAGATTAGTGATTGCGCAGCTCAGCCAGTGAGGACGCAAGGGTTAGAGAGAGGGTTTGTGTAATGATCCCAAGCCATTATGCAAGGATCATCACGGTTTTGGTGTCCTTTCTAAAGTTTTTTTGAGTGAGGTATTTCGTCAAATAGTTTGCTGATCTATTGGTTTACTTGTGTTTACTTGCTGAATGGCCTCTTGATTTCGGCCTTAGGGTTTACTGATGTGTTTATATGTGTGAATGCAGCAAATAACAAGAAGAGACAACCATGGAACATACCTCAACCATATGCAATATTATAGACAAGCTAAAACATCTCAAATAGCTTTTATTCATAAGATAGAGAAACCTACTACAATGAAGATGCCGATCTAGAATGCTCAAAAGATGGCCAAGAAGATAAACAATAGAGCCGCTACAAAATGCTCCAATAGAAGACTCCAACACACCTCCAAAGGCTGGATATATAATGAAGACTGAATATAATGGATTCAGGCCGTAAGAATGCTAAATCCCCAAGCTAGAAGGTGCCACGCTCTGCTAGAATGCTGAAGCCCTCAATAATTCGATCTTGCTGACAAAAGTGTCCAATCACCCCAAGAAATATGTCAACTGATAGATCGGGCAATTGTAAGGACAACCTAGGTGTCCAAATCTCCAAATCCACTCTCAAACCCTGTAGATTTGAACTCCTCCACTGAATGGTGCACCCCACTGGATGACTGAAACCCTAGATAATTCGGCTCTGATGAAGGAGGCCTCCAAATGCTCTGAAACTCCCCAGGAATATAGATCGGGACATTGCAAGTCACTAGGTGAAGTCTCAGGGTTAGATCTGAAGTGTAACCCCTCCAAACTGACTAGATCTGAATCTCAAAAACGCCCTCCTTCTCTTCAATTCGTCCCATTGCTCTAAGAAATACTCTGAGCCATAAAACTCTTTCAGAAAGCACTAGGAATGATGGTGAAGACCCTGCAAGAAGAACCCGGGTGATAGAATCTCCAACAACCCTGCTAATCACCTGCAATGTATCTCTCTCCAAGAATGGTGCGCCCCCCTTGCTGGAAACCCCCAACTGGTGCGCCCTCTCTCTATCCGCACAAGTAACTGATGTGGAATCCTCCTGCAACTGAGTAGATCTGGAACTAGAATGGTGTGGGAGCGTATTTCATCTCCGAGACCAAGCTTGGGACAATCTAGGTAGAATCTTTCACCACCGAATCGCCCTCTAGGGTTTGTTAAGTCAAAACCCTCAAAACCCCCAATGCTGGGCTTACTAGCTAGAAGCCAGAAATCAAAAGATAATCATACATGAATCAATGAGAAGAGGCCCTTGCCTTTCCTTTATACTTTTGGCTCACCTTGTCCCTCCAAAGTGACTTTCATTTTATTAATATTTAATTAATTAATTAAATCACTTTAATTATTTAGTTAACCTTTTTACCTTTGAAAAGCTCCTTATCTCTCCTTGTGGCTTCCTTGGCCAGTGAAAGTCACTTCTAGCCATCCCATCCTGTAGTGTTGCTCCTCCCGATTCCAATGAGCTATTACACTGAGAGGTTCCTCCAATTAATGTGCCCAAAATGACCTCTTCAGTGAATTCCATTGACTTATAGCTCAAAATAGTCAAAATCATGGAAATCATCATAATGCAATGAAACCAAAGCCAACTTGTGCGAAATGACTCATAATGATGGAATATGATGAGCAATGCAAACTGGACTTCGCAATGCCTCTCAATAGCCCCTGTACTTGCTATAACCTCCATCTGGCTACTTTGGTCATCATAACCCTCTGCACTGTGATGATGTCCCAAAGTGGGGACATTACAGTTTGTGTGGCCACACGAGACAGTTCAGTATTTTGTCGATCCCTTCCGACCCATTAGAGAGCTAGCCAAGGCGCACCTTTTGAGCCACCTTTCGTCAGATTTTGACGGTGGAATATCCTAGAACGCAACAGACAGTCAGTTAGGGAGCAACTCTTGAGGAGGCAAATTTGGGGTTCCAGAGGGTATTCCGGAGCAGATCTGAGGAAACCCTTCCGATCCATTATAGAGGAGGCCAGGAAAATATTTTTGACTCATACATCGTCAGATTCTATCGGTGGAATCAGTAGGGCACACTCCCACAACCCAGGAGGTGCGCAAACCCCCAGGGGGTGACATCCGGAGCTTCAGAGGTTGGAACTTCAAGTCGACAATCACCAGGATCAGCCTAGAGGCCAGAGCGCTTCTTTTGAGGCAGTTTCCAATCCATTTCGACAGGTATCGCCATTAGGGCGAGTTTTCCAGATTTTGTAGCAGTTGCCGTGAGCTTCCGGACTGCTTTTTGTCAATTTATCCGTGCATGCACAGATCAACCTTCATTCTTTTGATCACGAGTATTTCTTGTTAGTTGATTTGTATTCCAGTGATGATCCATGAGATCTAACTGATGATTAGTATATCTGCTTCCAACTTATTATTGTACTGCCTGCTTTTTCCTCATTATATATATCAGTGAGTTGTGTTGCCCTTTCTTTTGCATGCATTATCTTTATATTGCTAAACACTTAATGAATAAAACACACATGCGAAAATCACCAAGCATGTTCACACATTAACTCAAATGCATCCAGAAGCCCCCAGTGTATCACATCTCAGTGACAAAATGGTAGTTTAGCAGTAGATATCTAGATCAACTGGATCAGGGATATTTCAGAGTAAAGAGGAACTTGCCCAACAAAACTCAGTCGACCTCCCCAATGATTATCTCGGCCACAAAATGGAAGACTCAGCTGGAAAGGAGATATAACTCAATAACCATGAAGTTCATTGAAGAAATCTGAAGTGATCTCTTACCCAAGTCTAGCTAAGGTGTATAGTTTCAACACCGAAACCAAAAGCAATGAAGGGTTTCTCTAAAACCCTAGACTCTCTTCTGAAGAGCTCTCCAAAATCTTTTTCTCAAATGACAATGTCAAGAATGAGGGGAAACTCCTCATTTTTCCCTTTTATGTTCACTTGAGCCTTTTTCCCACTCCTTTATTATTTAATTAAAATAAAAGTCACTTTAGTGGCTTTCTCACTTTATAATTTTAAAGTGACTTTTTAATTATCCTAGGACCCTTGTCCCCTCTTTCCCACTTTTACTTTATAAAGTTCTCCTAGGAGAATTCTGTCCCCTAGTTCACTTTTCCGCCTTAGCCCACGAGAACTTAATTAGGCTAGCAGAATTCTCCCCTTGTGACTCTTGAGTGGATGGGGACATCACAGTCCTCCCCGCCCAAGATTGCTTGTCCACAACCAATTTCAATCCGGGATGTTGAAGCACTTGTTCGCTCTCCCATGTAGCGTCTTCAATAGGCAGATCTTTCCATTTGACAAGGTACTCTTTGATAGTCCTGTTTCTCATCTTTCGTTCCCTGCACTCCAAAATTTCTTCAGGAACCAAAACCAACTGTCCCTAATCATCTAATGGTGGCATCTCGATAGAAGTGGCAACATGTTGTCCCAATGCCTTCTTGAGGCATGAAACATGGAAAATGTTATGTATCCTGTATCCCTCCGGAAATTCTAGCTCATAGGCCACTTCTGCAATCTTCCGTTGAATCCTGTAAGGTCCATAAAATCGAGGTTTCAACTTCTCTGCCCCTCTCATTTTGAGTAATGACTGTCGATAAGGCTGTAGGCAAAGGTACACCAAATCCCCCACCTCGAAGCTGCGCTCCACCCTGTGTCGATCCGCATACATCTTCTGTTGATCCCGGGCCATCTACAAATTGTCTTTGAGAGTCTTAAGGATGTCTTGACTCTCTTGGATCCAGTCTTTGGCTTTTGGGGCCCGACTCTCCCCAAAGATCTGGTCAACAAATGTAGGGGCATCGTATCCATATAGTGCCCTGAAGGGTGACATTTAGATTGACATATGATAGGATGTATTGTAACAGTGCTCCCCGAGATGCAACCATTTAATCAAAGCCTTATGTTGTCGTGATACATAATTTCTCAGATACCCTTCAAGCCATTTATTTACGATCTCCGTTTGCTCATTAGTTTGGGGATGGTAGCTCGTGCTGGGTGTAAGTTCAGTCCCAACCAATCTGAAAAGTTCTTGCCAGAAGCCTCCCATGAACCAATTGTCCCTATCGCTCACTATGGTTTTGGGCAAACCATGCAGCTTGAAAACCTCCCTGAAGAATAATTCTTCCACCTGTGCTGCTAAATATTTAGAAGGGATGGCGAAGAAATGGGAAAAATTTGTGAGCATGTCCACCACCACATAGATACAATCCTTACCCTGTGCATGGGGTAGCGCTATAATGAAGTCCATTGATACACTCTCCCATTTCTGTTCTGAAATGGGTAGAGGCCGAAGTAACCCGACCGGATGGGTGTGCTCTGCTTTGTTCTGCTGACAACTAATACATTCTTTCACGAATCTCATAACATCGTTCTTGAGGCCCTTCCATGCAAACTTTTCTATGATCTTCCTGTAAGTTTTTAAGTAGCCTGGATGTCCTGATCATGACGAACTGTGGGCTACGTGCATGGCCTTCTCTTTTAGCTGAGATTCTGGAACCAAGTAGATCCTGTCCTTGTAATAGATGATGTCATCGATCACTCTATAACGGTTATCTTGGATTTGCCCATCTAATATTTCGCAAGCAAATTTATTTTTTGAATACTCTACCAAGAGGAAAGCTTTCCAATCTGCTGTCACATCCATGAGGGAAAACGTGGGTGGCATCCTGGAGAGGGCATYCGCCACTATGTTGTTTTTCCCTTTCACATACTCAATCGAAAAATCATAGGCTTGGATCTTGCTGATCCACTTATGTTGTTGCTCRCTCAATTCCTTCTGATCCATGAGGAACTTCAAATTGTTATGATCTATCTTTATTTTGAACCTGTTCCCCACCAGGTACTGTTTGAATTTGGCCAAGGCATGCATGATGGCCAAGATATCCTTGTCGTATACCGAGTAATGCCTGCTCATACTCCCTAAGTTTGCGGCTCGGAAAAGCAATGGGATGGTTATTTTGCATTAGCACTACTCCTATCCCTGTCCCTGTTTAGCCGGGACTATCTGCTTGGTGGTGACTTGTGAGGGGGGAATCTATCCTTGTCTTTTAATCCTCTTGCCTTCTCAAAACCCCAGGTCACCGGGGACGTCTCTGTTGGGCTTTACCACCCTAAATAGAAAGAACCATCCCATTGTGGTGACATTGGGTGGGATTGGTTCCTGTTACGCCAGTTTGGCCTTCAAAACTCAAGCCTTTTATCCTTGCTACAAACTGTGCAATAACAATTACAACAGTGGATGAATTTCCTTTTGACCAAGGTGTTGTCCTAACCTCAAAGAAAGAATTATGCAAAGAGGATGTTATAGAGGAAGATGATTTTGATTTTTGTCCCAGTGAGTCACATAATTTGAAGAAACAATTATTGGTGACAACTGAAAATGAAGTGCAGATTTTACCTAAACTAGATGGCATGGAAAGACTTGTTGAGGTTTTAATCCACAAGACACAAAGAAATCAGCATGAACAAATTGTTTCCTTTGCTGATTTGCAAACTATAAAGAGCGCAATGGAAAAGAAAAAAGTAAAAGTTAGTGAGCTTACCATTGATCTTAATTCCATGAAGCTTGCACTAGAGAATGATCGAGAGACACTTCTAGAAGTGGAAGATCAACTTTATGTGGTCAAACAATTAAAGGAACAACAAAAGGAAGAATGGGTGAAGGAGGTGGGGCAAGTAACTAAAGAACTAGATAGCATTCAAGAGGGTTTTGATCTAGTTCACTGTCCAGAAAAATCAGAAAATAGAAGTTTGGATCAGCAGGAGTATTGGGTTGAGCATGTGGACAATGATAGTGATCAATTGTTTGAGATGGATACTGAGACGTCTTTTGATAATCCACCTTTTGAGTTGAATGATGGAGCTCTTCTTGATTTCAGTCAAATGGTTGGTAATAATCATAGGATATGGGATCCAGGTGAAACTCCTATTTGTGAGGGAATGACTCAAAAGTGGGGTGGTGAACATGGTCACAAAGTTGGAGTTGTTGTCCACATCCAATTTAGCCAACATAGGACTTGGATTTCTTGTTCATGTATGGATCGACAAGCATTTCTAGCCAATGAGTGGAGTATTTTCTTGATGGGGCTGAGTGATGAAGATGATCCTGTCATTGAAGAAGTTCTTCCATCCTTTTCCATGCTCGCATATCATATGTATTCACGAGTATTTCATTATGACAATTGTTGCTCCCACATTTCAGTGCTAATTTTGGCAACATCCGTCGATGAGAAGATTGATTACTTACAAGTTTTATGGCAGCGAGTTGTGGGTGAGTTTGTAGACATGATTCAGTTATTTCTAACTTCCACATTGGTGCCTTCAGTTTACGACAGCGGAAGCATGCCTAGGATTCTATTACAATTGTACAATGGCAACATGTTGGACATTGAGATGGAAAAAGTATGCCATACTGAGATGTTTTGGCAATTTGGGCAGAAGATCTTCCGTGTTATAGAATTTAACACTTACAGGTATTTCAGTTTGGGGTTCCAGTAGAGGAGGATCCAGTATGGATACTTTGAGCAGACAGTGATGATCAGAGTAGAGCAGCATCAGCATGATGGTCCCTGTCAGAGACTAGCATGGGACCCTGGGATTACAGGGTTGGGCATTTCATTGACTGATGAGACGAGCGGACCTTTGCAAGGGGAAGTCACTTTGATTTTCCATTGAGTTTCAGTATTGGGGAGAGCACATCACTGGCTGGTGATTCGTTGAGGTCTTGTAGTACCTCACTATGGCAGCAACATGTTCAGTCGGTGGGGCCTGTGTTGGGTTTGGTATGGTCTGGTAGGATAGAATTATTTCAGGTTGAGGCCGTGTGTTATTTGCAGGAGACTCATGGTGTTGATATGTTACAGAGCTATACTTCACATGGCATTGCAGTTCACATTTTTATATGGGATCTAGGGATTGGAATGCTTGGTAGTTCAATGTTTGATGGAGTTGAGTTTCGAGTAGAGTGGTTGCTTGGGGAGTTGACTGAGATTCTTTGGCCATTGTTCATTCTACTCATCAGGAGAATTTGGTTGTCATGCTTGGTGAACACTTGGAGAGGCCCCATCTTGAGGGGAGTCAACTTTGTGTCACATAGGTGGATATGGGACCCCGGTATCATACGCAGATTGATTCAATTATTGCTTGAGGACAAGCAATATTCCAGCAAGGAGGACTGTAATGTTCCCATTTTTGGACATTATTACATTACAGAGTGTTATGCCTACCAGAGTAGCCAAATAGGGGTGACAAAGAGTTCGGGAGATATTGAGGGGTTTTATTGGGCCCGACTTGCATCGTTCATCATCATGATCCATTCTGCATAGCTTGGCTTTGGTTCCGTTGCATTCCGCGATTTCTGTAATTTTGAGTTATTATGGGTCATATCTTAATTAAATTCACTAAGAAGGTCATAATGGGCATATTACTTGGAGAAACCTCTTAGTGTAATAGCTCATCGAAATCAGGATGAAGAGCATTACCGGATAAGATGATGAGAAGTGACTTTCAGTGGCCGGAGAAGCCATAAGGATGGATAAATCACTTTTTAGAGGTAAAATGGTTAATTAATTAATTAATTAAGTGATTTAATCAAGGAATAATAAAAGAAAGCAAAAGTCACTTGGGGGGAAAAGGTCAACAACGAATTAGGGTTTCAAGAAGCTATAAAGGAAAGGTAAAGTGACCTAATTCATCATTATGTAGATTTTGACTTGTCATTGAGGAGAGAGGCGCATCTCAGGAGATATAGTTCAGTGGATTCTAGGAGGAAGACACCAGTTGGTTGATTTCGGTGTTGAGAGACACACCCTAGTCATCGGGAAGATCACACAAGTCTTCCATCATTCTTCAATAGTAGTTACACAGGTTCCAGCAGTAAGGGCGCACTTATTCGGGGTGAGGGCTCAGCTTTTGAGGAGGTTCAGTGGATCGACTTGTCCCTTTCAGGGAGAGTTCGGAGATTTCCCTCCGACCCAGTTGAGAGGAAGGTAGGGCACATCTTTTTCCTGGCTTCCTCATGCATAGAAACTTGGTATAGTAAGTGTTATTTCCAAGTAATTGATTATTGTGCTTATTCTTGGTATTTTAAGTGAATTCCCTATCTAATTGTGGATAAGTTGCATGTTATCTTGTTTCCTTGGATAATTTTGTTGGAAAACCCTAGAAGGATTGCAATTGTGTATCCCCTTCCTTGTTAATCATTTATCTTAAGCTTGTTAAGGCATACAAGGTCAAATTTAGGGATTGTGATTGTACATCCCCCTAAACTTGTCTTTGTTGGTAAGATCCTAGTGCTTGTGATTGTACAACTCTAGGGTTTGACATTGTTCCACCTTGGATCTCTTGCTAGAAGTCATAGAAACAGAGGACAGCAATAGGGATTGTGATTGTACACCCCCTTAATTGTTTTCCTAGAGGATTAGACGTAGGTATTGTGATTGTACATCCCCCTAGAATTTAATGCTTGAAGTTTCATTTCCTTTTATCCTCCTTGAAGGTTGCATTAACTCCATATGCCCAAGGATTTAAGACAACACTCGTCTTTCTCTTGTTTCAAGTGACAATAAACCATAGTTTTAGCTCTCTCCCTCAAAGTCTTGTGCTAACTTAGGACTAATTGCATTGCATTCTCATATTGCTATCATTCCTAGCCTAACGTCTTGCATCTTAGCCTAGATTCATCATCTAACATCGTTATTGTTGTATTAATTGTATTTTCAGCCATTAGGGCTTGTCATATTGCATCTACTTAACATAGTTTAATGCTCTTTCTTTCAAGCTATGTTGCAAGAAACGCTCCCCCCCTCTGTTTCCGAGGCCGGTACGGTACGGTACGATGAAACGGGTACGACATAGCCGACAACGTTTCGGGGCCGTACCGTGCTCGTACGTCCGGGTTTCCGCGACTTTTAAAGGGAAATTAAGTAAATAAAGGGGGTCGTGGGGCCGCCAAACTTCCAATTAGTTTTAGTTAAGGCCTTTTGTGCCTTCTCCAAATAGATTTAAGATGATTTTCTGTGTTTTTGTTTTTATTAAAAAAGAAACTTCTAGATGCAAACCAAAACCCTAAATCTCCTTCATTTTCTATAAGAAACCACTTGCTTCACTCATTCCTCACACTTTCATTAGCAAGAGGAGCTTCTTACAGCAGCAAGAAGGAGATTGTGTGTGGTTTTAGTGAGCAAATTTCTTCTCTATTTGGTGAGTAGATTTATTTTATGTTTTCTTAGCAAGTTAGCAGTTTTTTTTTTCTCTTGGTTTGCAGTATACAATTTTTTGTTTTGTTTGGTGAACAAAGTTTTCATTTTCTTCTTTTCTTGCAGCATTCATGGCTTCTCAACGTGCTATTTCATCTAATCCTAGAGCTGCCAAAGTAAGCAGGCAATAGGAATACTATCCTCTTTGGAGGCATGTTATGAAGGTCAAGGCTATGGGTACCGGTGGAGGTTCATGGGAATGGAAGTGAAATTTATGAAAGAAGGATAGGACCTTCAATGGCTCTTACACAAGAGTCAAGGCTCACATTTTGCATGAAGGGAAGGGTATTGAAGGTTGTCATCATACCTTTGATCTGCAGGTGAGGGATAGATTCCAAAAAGAGCATGATAATGCTCAAAAAGTGAAGGATAATAGAGAAAAGATTGCTATGCATGGGAGTAGCAAGCATCCTCCTTCCTTGGGTGTTAGCAATGAGCCAAGGATTGTTCACAAAGCAAGGAAGAGGAGGGCGCTAGAGGTAGAAAACGAGATTCAGATATCCAAAGGCCCTGGAGGACGAGGTGCAGCTTCAGACAGCAGATTGATGAAGATGTTCAACAACCAAAAGAGAGAAGAAACAGAGTCACGAGTGGCAAGGGCCATATTTGCATGTGGCATCCCATTTAATGTGGTTCGGTCCTGTTATCCCCGATATCTAGGGATAACTAGGAGATCATGTCTCGAGGCCCACATGGTCCTAGACATGGAGTACCGAGAGCGAGATTGACTTGAGCATGGCCCTGGAGGGCCCATCTCTCTTCTTCTTCGTCAGATTTGTCCTGTCAGCAGTAGCAATTTCCATCACCATCCGCCTGGGCTTGCATCGGAGAGGACTCTTGCTCCATGAGGTAATTGGTCCGAGGTATCATGGTATGTGTCATATTTGATTGTTATAACCTTCTTATATATGCATTAGGTTCCTTTCATTTCGGATGACTGCTTGGATCTTACAC
>ML853415.1:66472-76647 GCA_009831015.1 Picea engelmannii
TCATGGAGCAAGAGTCTTCTCTGATGCAAGTCCAAGCCGATGGTGATGGAAGATGATGCTCAGGTCAATCCTGCTCTCGGTACTCCATGTCTAGGACCTGTGGGCCTCGAGACATGATCTCCTAGTTATCCCTAGAAAACGGGGATAACAAGTACTCCATGTGTAGGACCTGTGGGCCTCGAGACATGATCTCCTAGTTATCCCTAGAAATCAGGGATAACATGGCCTAAGTAATTCCCATGGGCCATAGTCAGGGAATTAAAGTGTAATTAATTATTTTATTAATGTCATCGGAGTGGGAATTAATTAAATATAAAGGTGGCATTGAGTAAAGTAGAAAAAGGCACCTAAGTGACTATTGAGAATATGAAAAGTAACTTAAACTAATTAAAATGTAAAAAGGTCACAAAAGAGTTAACTAATGAATAAAAGGGGAAAAAGAGGGTGCCCTTTCTCATTCTTGCATTGGTATCTTCTAATTTCTCATTGAGAGAGCTCATTGTGGTTTTGGAACTCTTGGGATAGAAACCATAGGAGGATTTTCAGAGATTGACTTCGGTGTCGAGACAAATCCACCCTAGTTAGTCATTCTGAGACGAAATCACGTAGATTTCTTCATCTTGCTTCATTGTTAGCAGATTTATGTTCAGTAGTTGAGTTTTCTTCATGTATGGCTTCATTTCCAGAGGTGGTGGCTGAGATTGGGAAGTACAGAGGTCGACTTGCATAAAGAGGGTTGAAATCTCTGTGTGTGGGTTAAGTACCTTCATCCTGGGCTTTTTCTGTAACTGTTGGGTGCATATACTTATGAAGAGTAGTGCTATCTTACTGTTGGTCGAGTTATCGATTGTGTGGGAGCAAGTTCCTTGTTAGAGGATTGATATTCCTTCGTGCAGACAAAGATGTGACCAAGAGACATTAGAGGATATCTATGTGTCACAGGGACCACCGTTCATGAGGGGTTCTGAGACAGTTGGTCTTACACATACACCTGAGGATTCCAGAGCCAGGGGCAGGTATGAGGACACTTCCATTGGTGTTTCAGAATTGGATGACATCCATATAGAGGTTGACCTAGCAGTACACCTTGGATACATGATGATGCAGGAGGATACAGAGGCTTGCATGAGTATACATGGGCATATGATGATGAGAGATAGTTCACATGAGCATGCAGAGGTGTACAGCTGGATTCAGGGGGATGCACTGGATTGCAGGGAGGAGACACACTTAGTGGAGCATGGAGATTCCTCTTCCTTGCAGTAGTACATAGTTCTTGGAGATCACCTTCCTAGTAGTAGCAACTATATGAGTGATGATGGAGGGGGAGTGATTGACCAACAGTTTGTGGAGTTACAGACTATTGTACCCAATGGTTGGAGTTTAGTGATGAGTACATGTGATTATTCACCATGGGTGCTAGTGGATGAGCTTTTGGTCAAGTCCTTGGGATTGACCAAAGTCTATGATACTTTCCAGTCCTACATACAGTTGTAGTTATTTCATTTATCCTTCCCCGATACTTTCATCATAGACAACAACATAGGGGGAGATAGACAGTGGCAGGAGACATGGAGAGTTGGTAGGTAGAGATCACTTGACGGGAGTGATTGGATTATATACAACATGATATGGGTGGTTCATCCGAGACAGTCATATGAGGCTTGGGGCGTGATGGAGAGCATCCTTAGCTGTGGGACAGAGTATGTTCCAGAGATGGATACATGTTCAGAGTCTCAGCAGGATGAGGACTGGGAACAGAGATGGACAGGCGCTTCTGAAGAGATCTATGAGATTAGTTGGCAGGAGGTATGGTCGCAGCAGGTAGTGTCAGGGATCTTGAGGATCATACATGATGTATCTATGGTTTGACAGCTTGGCCATTTCAGGACTCGTCAGTAGGATAGAGATAGATTCTCCTTGGGGAATCTCGATGATGATGTCATGAGACACGTGGAGGCATGTTTGGAGCATGGGACTCTGCAAACAGCAATGTGGATTGACAGGGAGGCTGAGTTTAGTGATTATGGATAGGACAACATGACTATCATCATACTTCAGCCAGAGGTTTACAGTTTTGTGGGCACCAAGATACTTGGTATGAGACCCTCAGAGCTATGTGATGCAGGATTTGGTTCTCTTCTAGAGTGTATGAGGGTTTCAGAGACTTGCATGATTGATTATTTCCATTGTTGGGGGAATTTGAGAGAAAGTCGAGATGAGTATGCTTTGTGGCAGGATGGGGATCAGATATATCAACAAATCATCTTCTTGGTTAGCAGGGGGTCTGGCTTCTGCCAGAGATGATAGTTGGGAGATGGGTTTATGTGAGAGACTCCTTCATGGATGGATATCATATCTACTTGTTCCGTTAGTTGGGGATCTTCAGGAGATTCATGATGTTGGTATCTTACAGGACTATACTTCACAGGGCACTGCAGTTCGCACCTTGATATGGGATCCAAGGATTGGTGTGATTTGTAGTCCAGAATTTGATGGGGTTGAGATCCGAGTAGAGTGGTTGCTTGGGGAGTTGACCGAGGATTGGGTGCACACGATCATTCTACTCATCAGGAGCATTTGGGTATCATGTGTGTTGAGCACTTGGAGGGGCCATGTCTTGAGGAGAGCTTACTATAGGTCACACAGGTGGATAAGGGATCCTGGTATCATATAGCAGGGAGGACTGCAATGTCCCCATTTTTGGACATTATTATGTTACAGATTGTGATGTCTACCAGAGTAGCCAGATAGGGGTGACAGTGAGTTCAGGAGTTATTGAGGGGTTTTATTGGGCCCGACTTGCAAATTTCATCATATTTCATCATCAGGATCCATTCTGCACAACTTGGCTTTGGTTTCGTTGCATTCCAACGATTTCCGTAATTTTGAGTTATTATGGGTCATATTTTAATTAATTTCACTAAGGTCATTTTGGGCATAATACTTGGAGAAACCTGTTAGTGTAATAGCTCATCGGAATCGGGAGGAAGAGCACTACAGGATTAGATGATGAGAAGTGACTTTCAGTGGCCGGAGAATCCATAGGGACGAATAAATCACTTTTAGAGGAAAAAAGGTCAATTAATTAATTAAAAAGTGATTTAATTAAAGAATAATAAAAGTTAAGTAAAAGTCACTTGGAGGCAAAAGGTGAACAAGGGGGATAAAAGAGAGATAGGGGCCTCTATTCTCTCATTATGTTGATTATCATTTTGATGTCTGGCTTCTTGCTAGAGAGCCCATGCACTTGGGGGTTTTGAGGGTTTTGACTGAACAAACCCTAGAGGTTAGCTCGGTGGTGAAAGATTCCACCTTTCCTGATCCAAGCTTGGCCAAGGAGGTGAAAGATTCCTCCCTCACCATTCTACTTCAGTTTCTATCTTAGTTCAGTTCCATTCCAGTCATCATTTAGTGAAAAAGGGTGTCGTTTAGAGGGTTTCTACAGAGAGGGCGCACCAGTTAGGAAAGGAGAGTTCAATTTGGTTTGTGGAGCTTGGTTTTGGGAGAGATCTTGATTGGAGGTTCTTTTGGCACTTGTGGGGGTTTCTTATCCTCCAAATTTATTATTTCTCAAAGCTAGGCAAAGTTCCTCAAGGAAGGCGCATTGGCTCTTAGTGATACAGTCAGTTAGAGGGTTGAATCTCTTGCTACAGAAAAGGGATCTCTTCTCATGTGTTTACCATCCTCAGATATATAGTTGGGCATCATTTTACAGAGAGTTTGAGGCCATTTATGAAGAGGCCGAATTTGCTTGGGGTTCTACAGCCAGTGTAGATACACCCTGTGTAAGATAGGGTATCTGACTAGTCATATTAACTAGTCTCAAACAGGTGTTCCGGGTAAAACAATGATATCTTCTTCAGTGAGTATCCAAATTAAGTGACACTAGTTGCATTGGATAGTGGACGGTCTGTAGTATTTCTGGTGCGAGTTTCATAATCAAATATCAAATATTGTGCTCTTGGCATGATTTACAAGTACGCTCTCCTGGAAGGGACAAAAATCAGCAAGGTGTGGGGAAGTTACCATAAATTCCACTTGGCACATCCAATTTTGATCAGACTTGTGGCATTGCAGAGAAGACGTATCAAAGAACTACAAAACAAAATTTTCAGAACCAGAAGGGCCGAAATTTTGGAGATACAGCAGAAGAAAGATCGTCTAGAAGAACCACTTCGAAATCAAGGTTTAAAAGTGATACTTAGCCAACATGCCACCAAAAAAGGGAACGTCTACACCAAATAAGCCTCCAGACAGTCCTACTTGGACTCTTGATGAAGGTGAAGAAATGCTTAGGGACATAAATGATTTACAAAAGAAGACAATAACAAAAGATGAAATACAAGGGATGATGGATTCAATTGAAGCTAAGTTGGAGGCAATAATGGATATTAAGATGGATGGTTTAAAAAGGGAGATCATGGAAGGATTGAAAAAATTCCTAATAGAGAGGCCACCTGAAAGTGAAAATGTATCCCATGAAATTCATGATGAGGACACAAGGAGGATGAATAAAGACTGGAGAAACTCTAACTTTGGGTTGAAGACCAACCACTTTCCTAAGATTGATATGAGGAAGTTTGATGGCAAGGATCCAATCACATGGATACTTTATATGGAGCAGTTCTTTGATCTACATGATGTGCCACATACACAAAAGGTACGAATTGCTTCTTTATATTTAGAACCCAATCAATTTGTGTGGTATCAATGGCTTTGTTCTTGCAAATCACTTGTCACTTGGACATTTTTCATTGAAGAAATGATAGCACACTATGAGGATACAAGGAGCAATACCTTCTTTAGCCAATTGATAAATCTCAAGCAAAAGGGTTCAGTTGTGGAGCACATTGAGAACTTCCAAAGATTGAATATAAAGGTAATGGATATTCCAGATGAGCCCCCGATTGATGTATTCATAGGAACTTTAAAGGATAACATTCAACATGAGGTTCACCTTTGGGAACCCAAATCATTGGAGAATGCGTTCAAGGTGGCGAGAAATGTTGAACGTAAAAATATGGCTATGGCTACTAGAAGGACCACTCCTAACATCTATCGAGAGAATAATGTTCCTTCTTCTAAAACACCTCAACATACAAGGTTGACACCTCAACAATTGGAGGAAAGAAAAGAAAAAGGTTTATGCTTTAATTGTGACAACAAGTACAGTAAGGGACATAAATGTGGTGAGAAGAAGTTATTCTAAATAGATTGTGAAGAGGAAGAAGAAGAAGAAGAAGAACCATCTCAAGATGAAAACGTAGAAGAGATTTATTCTGAAGAGTTGACTCCCACGATATCATGTAATGCATTCGTTGGAATTAGCACTCCTCAAACCCTCAAGATCGAAGGATATATCAAAAACAAAAGGGTAATACCGTAATAGTCTTAAATTTTAATTGATTATGGTAATACTCATAATTTCGATCACTATAAATTAGCCAAAGCTCTCAATTGCTTTATATATCCAGTGCCAGAGTTTCAAGTAATGATTGCAAATGGAGGAACTATCAATTGCTCAGGAAAATTCCATAAGATCAATCTTACTATGGGGGAATATGTAATGAATAGTCCAATGATTTCTATACTCATGGGTGGTGTTGATGTCGTACTAGGAGTCCAATGGTTACAATCATTGGGAATAGTGGCTTTTAATTTTCAAGAACTTTTCATGAAATTTTCATTGGAAGGAAAGGGAATTGAGTTAAGAGGTATCATAGGGAAACCCAGTAAGGTGATAAGCTCTAATGGAATGACAAAATTATTGAAAAAGGGGCATCAGGGTGTAATTGTACAACTATGTTCACTAGATGTTCAAACATATAATCCCTCTATTCCCCTAGATCTCCAAGGGATCATTGATAAGCATTCCAAAGTATTTGAAGATTTTCTCAGAGGTCTTCCAGCCACTCGAAATCATGATCATGCTATTCACCTAATTCCTGGGAGTGTTCCTCCTAACATCATGCCTTACAGATACCCTTATGCCCATAAGAGTGAAATTGAGCATATCGTTGAAGAAATGTTAGAGGCTGGCATTATTAGACCTAGACAAAGTTCTTACTCTGCACCGGTGGTAATGGTACTCAAGAAAGAGGGCTCATGGCGTATGTGTCCAGATTACAGAGAGCTCAACAAGATCACTATTAAGGATAAGTTTCCCATTCTCGTTATTGATGAATTGTTAGATGGACTACATGGAGCAATTTATTTCACAAAGTTGGATCTTCGTTCAGGGTATCATCATATTAGAATGAAGGAAGCAGATATCCCAAAAACAACATTCCGAACTCATGAAGGCCATTATGAATTTTTGGTCATGCCTTTTGGCCTTACAAATGCACCTTCCACATTCCAAGGGTTGATGAATTCCATTTTCAAGCCCTTCCTTCAAAAATTTGTGTTAGTATTTTTTGATGATATACTAATCTATAGCAAGTCTTGGGAGGATCAAATCAGGACTAATGGAGCTCATTGATTTGTTGAGGATCTTATGTGGAGAGCTCAGATGGAGGAGGGAGACAATGGAGTGGCAAGTGGAGTCATTAGTGCTCAGTTGCGCCTCATCAACGATGCACTAGAGCAGTTGAAGTCAGACACTTGCAGTTGTTTATGGACAGGGACCTTGTTCTCAAGTTTGTCGAGGACAAAGAAAGAGAGGTTGAGGACCTACATTATCAGCTAAGCGTGGCACTCTCTTCACCACTTACAGCAGGGACTCCATCATCTTTGGCAGTCGTGACACAGGACGACATGAGTGTCACGCATGATGTGAGGGAGGAGGCTCTTATGATGAGTCTGGATGAGCATTTTGAGTTGCAAATACTCGAGGAGAGTTTGGATTGCACTCTGATTTGGCATTGCGGGGGTTACGAGCACTTTCTTTTGGAGAGCTCATTAGAGGGTCAGAGTTTAGCTACAAAGGAGTTGGCTGAGCACCTTCCTTGTGGACCAGCCCGTGAGGAAGCATATGCGTCCATGGATTGGGTAGATAGGTATGATGGATATGGACACACTCTGGGGTACATGTTTAGTCATCATTAGTAGAGTGTTGGATTCACTAATACATACAGGGCACTGGACAGTACAGAGGGACACAGGAGTATGTCACAGTATACGGGATTATACATTGGCACATGGTGGTGCACAACAGAGTTTTGGAGCATTTCCTCCAGGGAGACCTCCTGACAGAGTCATTGAGTATAACATTGGGTTGAGGTTACCCAAGATCGATGAGTGGATGGGTGAGCCTCAACGAGAAACGTATCCCTCAATGATTGATTTTCATCTAGGATATCATCGGGTTTGGGCCAGGGAACATGGTACTCACAGGTCTGTTCTCGGGTATCATCATGAGTTCTTGGTCATTCCCTTGGGGTTGACCAATGCACTAGTCACCTTCCAGTTCTTCATGCAGTGGTGGAGGCACCTGTTGTTGTTATTTGATGCCCTCATTGTATACAGCAAGACAGGAGAGGATTACTGGAGCCAGTGGGATGAGATATGGGGCATTGTGGCCATGACAAAGTTCATCCATTTGGACTTTGTGATCAGTGCATTGAGTGCATAGGATGAGATCCAGACTTGTTTGGATCGGTTCACAGAGATTGCAGCTGGCAGAGTAGTGGATGGCGTTATCTGCTACAGAGATTGCACATCGAGAATTTGGCTCATTTGGTCTCTGATGCTTATTGGTGGGGCACGATAGCAGTCGACAAGCATCGGGAGTGGTGTACTTCCAATGTGGAGGTGGGATCCCAACATTCATCCGAGTGATGGATTTCTCGGATGAGGTTGATGACCGACGGAGTTGAGGCAGTGATTGGTTTGCATCATTGTGGGAATGTTGTGAAAGAAGTTGTGGATTTTCTCTTTCCCCTCACGATACCTAGGATCAAGGATAGTCATGGATTAACAATCTTCGATTTCACTAATATGCCTTGGCGAGCCATGATCTAGGATAGTGAGTTTAGTCGTTTTAGGGATTTCAGTGTGGGGGTTCAGGAGAGGAAAGCGCAATCTGAGCATGGTGACTAGGCCATTATGATCAGAGTGGCGCAGCGTCAGCATGGTGGGTGCTTTTTGAGATTAGCTTGGGACCTTGGGATTACATTGTTTAGAAGTTCAACGATTGATGAGGAGAGAAGGTTTTACTTTCAGGAGTTTACTACTCGAGTGCATGGGATTGGTTTTTTGGAGGAGTAATTCTCTAAGGAGTTGACCAAGTTTTTGCAGTATCTCATTGCTCTACTTACCCATAGTATTCAGGAGGTCGCTCGTGCTAGTGCCTTGCAGGACAACGCTTTGAGCAGAAGGTGCTTCACTTCTTCCAGATTGGTTTGGGACCCAGGGATCATTCTTAGTTTCAGTTTGGTGCAGTTTGTTGATCGTATGGTTGAGATGGCATTGCTTGAGGACAAACAATCTTTGGGAAGAGAGGACTGTAATGTCCCCATTTTTGGATTCCCTTATTATGCAGCTAGAGTTACTTCAGGAGGCTTGAGTCAGCCAGATTAGAGGGGTCAGACTAGGTCATCAGTGAGCCCAAAAGGTTTGGAGGAGTTTTATGGGGCCCAACATAGTTTATTTATGATTATTCATCATCAGGATCAATTCCGCACACCTTGTTGTAATGTTCCCAAGCCAATTTTTTACTTGGAAACACTAACTAATCACTAATTTGATTGTTAATTGTTGTGTATGCAGGTTAGCCATGAACATTTCGGCCTTAGGGTTTATTCAGTTATTCAGCCATAGATTATACAAGACTCATTGCAATCATATGAAGATCATCAACAATACACAAGATAGGAAGCACAAACAAGATTTGAACTTTATTATAAGAAAGCAAGCACCTGATACAAATAGAGAAGCAAATCTAGAATAGCTTCAGATGGCTTCGAGACAATAATAGAGCTGCATACAAAATGCTCCCGGAGATACAAATCAAGCCTCCCAAAGGCTGCAATAGAAGATGAATGCTCAATTGCAAAACTAGGGTTTTAGCCTAACCCTCAAGCTGTTGGTACGGCCTACTGAAGACAATATAGACCAAGGGTTCGGCCCTCCTGAAGATGAAGACCCCCAAATGCTTCTAAACTCCTCCCAATGATAGATCAAGGCGCTAGTAGCCCCCTCCTAAAGTATGGAGCATCAAACACTGAAGCTTCCTCAAACTGCAAAAACCCTAAACTGGTACGGCCCTCCTGAAACCCTGAATATGGCCAATAATTCGGCCTAGCTGAATAAGGGCTCTGAATCCCCTGAAACTTGTTATCGCACAGTTTGTAGGAAAGGTTTAGATAGCTTGAAGTCGAGGCTCAAACTGGCGTAACAGGAGCTTCCTCACCCACTGTCACCTCGATGGGGAGCTCTTTCTATTTAGGGTGGCTAATCCCAAGGGAGACGTCCCTAGTAATCTGGGGTTCTGAAGGAAAAGGATCAAGGGTTTAAAGGCTCTATGGTTAAGACAAGCTTTCCCTTCATAGATTACTGCCCAAAAAGATAGTCAAGGAGAAGATCTTCCACTAAATGGCACCTGTTTGCGAGACAAGACAAATAGAACTAGAACGTGCTGCAGTGGTTAGTACTTCACAATTTAATGACTATCTTTAAATATATATGAGCAATGATAACTGTAATTATTGACGAAGTTAATGATTGCAATTAAAGCTAAGACTTGTAGTATTACTTCTTCAATAAGTACAAAGAGATACTATGCATTCAATGTATAAAATCAATCCTTATTATTTCTCAATGCAATAAATCTGCTCATACATAAATATTGTTGCTGCGTCACTATACAATCTTGAGGGTGACGTCAGCCCTAAATCTATGCTAGTTTTGGTAGACAATGAGAAAACGTTTTTCTAATTAAGCTAATAAAAATGCTCAACAACTCAAGGTCTATCAAATGGATGACAATGCCACAACGTTTTAATGCAAACAAGGGCTCAAAATAGGTGTGACGTCATCTTAGGGTTAGGGTTAGGTTAGCTAGACAAACAAGAGAACGTTTTGCTTTTGGGGCCAATGAAATTATTCAACACTTGTATGTCTATCAATGGATGAGTCAGCCGCAAGTTTTAATGATAAGCAAAAGTTAAAAGAGGCAAGATGTCATCATCTAGCTAGGGTTAGTATGACGCTAGGGTTAGTTAGGGTTTCAA
>WSFP011380745.1:0-29635 GCA_009831015.1 Picea engelmannii
TTCATATTTTCAAATTGAGTTCTATAGGTCTGTAGTTTGGCTTCCTTGAATTTGGTATCTCCTTCATATACAACCTCCAATTTGTCCCAGATTTCTATAGCTGACTTACAATGCATAAACTTCACAAATATAGAATTTGTCAATCCTTGTAGAATTTCATTAACTGATTTTGAGTTGTCATTGCATATTTTCTTTCCTGCAACATCTTTGGGTGGAGTAGTTGGTGCAGTGTAACCATCTACAACAGATTTCCAGATATCAAAACCAAGAGCCAATAGGAGGTTTTTCATTCTTATTTTCCATAGAGCATAGCCACCTCCATTGAACAATGGTGCTTTGTTGTTAGACATTCCCTCTTGTTGATTGATCTTCAATATCTACCTTCTAGTTCTTAGACTGTGCTGAAGGCACCTACTCTAATACCAATTGTTGGAATGTTGAGAGGGGGGTGAATCAATATTACCATTTTTCAACAATTAGAAGTTACTTTAATATTTTGTTAATTACCACAATATATTAACAATGGAATTGTATATAAAATCAATTATGTAAATATAATTAATAGGAATTACAAGGTTTTTATGAAGAATAGTGAAGGACATCAATCCTTTTTAGATCACCAACTCTAGGAGACACAAATCCCCTTCTTCAGGGCACCAAACCTAGGAAGCACCAACTCCCTTGTCTTTTAGGGCACCAACCCTAGTAAGCACCAACTCCCTTGTTTTTTAGGGCACCAACCCTAGGAAGCACCAACTCCCTTATCTTTAGGGCACCAACCCTAGGAAGCACCAAATCCATTAAATTACACTTACTTAGTAAAGGATATGAATCCTTCCTTGCTCCTCACTTGCACCCTCACTTCATATGAATCTTCAGTTCTTCTTCTTGGACTATGCTTATGTTTTGATCTTTTGATCTGGACTATAAAGACACTTTCTTCTCACCATTATTTCTTGTTTATATAATATTTAAACTGGTGTGAGATATGAATCATTGTGTCCCTTAGTTTGAACCATCGCACCTTTTCATTTTAAATTAAAAATAATCTCTATTATTATTCAAACATTATCGTAAAGGATTTTTAATTTAGTGAGAGTGTTTTTCATAAATCTATCACATATATGGATCGATTTATTTTAACTCGATCCCATGCCTCTTTATTTCATTCTTCAATGTTTGTTTGAATAGATATAATCTTTCTGGTTAGCATTGTAATCCATTGAAAGTGTTGGATAAACCAAGATAGATTCCAGATCTTATCTGGTTCAACGTCCCTTCTTGACTGAGATAAAATTCTTAATCTGTGTAAAATTTCACACAGGAAAAATATTTGGGACCTCTATTCCATACGACCATAGGTGGTGACCAGGCGCTACACCAAAAAAGTGCTTAATCACTTATCAGGATCAATGGTCACATTTTAATTGCACGATGAAATGGATGAATATCATTACTTCGAAACTTCGTCCTTCACGACTTCCAACCTCTGTAATCATTCAACCTTCCGAAGTGCATTTTGCCGAAGTATATTAGATGGTATATATTCATTCTTCTGTTAGATGGATGATCTTCGCTTGTCCATTGGGTTCAAACAAATCGACGGACATGACTTAATCTGTAGTTGAGTGGAAAACTCTCATTTACTTCAGGAATTCGAAGCTCCGGGACTCCAACTTTTGCAACTTTCCAACTCCTCCGGAGAAAATTTGAACGAAGTACATATTATCTATTTACTCGTAGATCGAACGGTTATGTCTTAATATGCAGTTGAGTGGACGGTCTGCGCAACCTCAACAAGGTGAGTTGTTAATGGCCTTCTCATTGTGCGCTTTTAGGATCTCAACCGTGAATCTTCCTTCTCGACAGACGGTCAGATCTTGCTTCAGAGCTTCAACACTCCGAGACTCTGGGTTACTAGAAATATGAGGTAGTTCAATCCGTCTAGAGTGTTTACCTATCGAATAAGTATAATTCATGATGCTACGATGACTGCTTGTTGTCGATTGTTTAGTATACCTTAACCTATCCTTCCACTATGCTTGATCTAAGGGTCATGGAGGATCTTGGATCAATGACCAACGTTATTTTGCGACTTCGTGCTTGGGCACTTTAGGCAGTTTCTCGTTGTAGACGTTGGTTTCCCCCTAAGGACATACTCCCAAAGTGACGTAACTTGCTGACGTCACTACTGACTTAGCACTTGATCCGGATTTATGAGAAGAATGAACTAATTAATAGACTGAATACAATAAAAACAGAGATATGATGGATAACACAAAAATCCAATGAACAATATCTTCTATTGAATAATGAAATAGGATGAAACTGTAAAACTGCAGAACTGAAACACTTGCTCGAATGGTGGTAGCTATCTATGAGAAGAGATGCGGTTGATACGTGCATCCGTTTGAGAAAAATGGATTACAATGAGGCTCCAGAGGCCTTTTTGATATTACTCATGAATGCCAAAACCCTAGACATCCAAAAACCAAACCGTAGAAGGTGAAATGAAAAAAGTCATGTAGGCCCTATGGGTAAGTTGGTGTAAGTTGGTACCTCAACTTCATAGGGTCATAACTTTTGCATACGACCTTCATTTTAGGCGTGTGATAGCCCGTTGGAAATTTCTTTCAGAGAAATACACATTCCACCATCAAACTATGACTTTGTCTAGAATTTGACTGTGGCGAGACAAAAAAATAATGTTTAGGGCCCCAAAACGGTCCTGGAAGTACAACAAGATGTACTGACATGAAAACATAAAAAATAATCCATTTGTATTAGGCTAGAGGCCACCTGTATTCACCCGGACGATGTGTGGGGCTTCATACAACCCCAGAAGTGTAGAACCCACAATTACAAAGTAGTACAGAAGAACATGCAGAACAAAAATGAACACGAGGATCCATTTGGAATAGGTGGGTGGCCACCAATATCCACCTGGATCAATCCTCCCCCCTTAGGAAGTAATGGTCTCCATTTTGTTGAATTCCTCCATCGGGTTAGGAAACTTCTGTTGGATTTGGCCACGGGTGAGCCACTTTCCTTGATGTAGGAGTTGCCCTGCCTTGACAATCCGATAAAGTTGGATCCTCTACTGGCAAGTTCCCTTGACCTATGTGTCCACTATCTCATCAGCGGATGCTTGTTCTATGTAGTCAGGGTTGAGCTCAGTTGGTTTCAGTTGTTCTGCGATCTCAAAGGTGTCCAATAATGGTGGAAAATATGGTTGAAGGAGGTCCACATTGAATATTGGATGTAGGCCAAGGAAGGGTGAAGTGTTGAGCTCAAAATAATTGCTACCCACAACCTTGGTGATAGTGTAAGGCCCATAATGAAGTGGGTGAATCTTCCTATGGGGCCCACTGAGATGCTCCTTCTACAAATGTAACCAGACTTTGTCACCAACTTGAAACTTGTGTGGTACCCTGTGTTGATGATGCCGCTTCATGTACTTAGCATTGGATTTCTACAAAATATCCTAGACCTATTGGCAGATGTGTTGAATATGCTCAATGAATTTGGTGGATTTTTTTAATCACAGACTAATCAGGGGAAGAGTCTGTATGTGCGGTGGCAAGAGAAAGTGCAATATCAATGGGTCCCAAGGGTTGGAATCCCAGACCCACCTGAAATAGGCTATGGTCGGTGGAACTATGGAGAGACTTGTTGTAACTGTGTTGGACATATAGGAGACTCTCGTTCCATGTACGTGGATGCTTAGAATTGTACATGTGCAGGATGTGCACAATCATCCGATTGATGACCTCTATTTGGCCATTGGTTTGGGGGTGGAAAGCAGTGAATTTTGTGAGCTTGGTGTCCAACCGAGACCAGAGACTCAACCAAAATGTGTTGAGGAACCTTATGCCTCGGTCGGAGATGATGGTCTGTGGTATCCCAAAGTGGACCCACATTAGTTCGAAGAAGAGCTTGGTAGTATCTGCCACTATGAAATTCTTCTTACAGACTGTGAGGATGGCCATCTTTGAAAACCAATCAACGACCACAAACACACAATAATTTCCTTGCTTGGTGGATGAAAAGCCAAGCATGTAATCCATTGAGATGGATTCCCAAGGATTCTTGGGAATAGGAAGAGGGGTGTATAATCCTTGCTTATTGATGGATGGCTTGGAAATGACACAGTCAGTGCAATATCTTATATACTTGCCGATGTCCTGTCGAAGTTTTGGCCAATAAAATGTTTCTAAAGCATGACCACAATTTTATCTATGCCAAAATGTCTTTCCACCCGACTGTAGTGGGCTTCCCAAATCAACTTTGTATTCTCTCTTGTAGGAACACAAAGAGAGCCCAGGTGGCATAAGAGTCCATATTGAATGTGAAAATTGGTCACAGTTGTGCCTGTACCCAAGATTTGATAGGTGGTGGTGAATTCTGGATCTTGCTGATAAAGTTGGGGCCACTCATATGCTTGTTGTCCATAGGAATGGAGCACAGTGGTGAGTGTAGCCATAGGAGGCCGACTGAGGCAGTCAATGACACGATTGGAGATACCTATCTTATAGTTGATGTTGAGATGGAACTACTACAGGTAGGTGGACCACTTCTGATGGTGGTGATTCTGCAATTTCCCTTATGTTTGTATGAACTGTAGAGGCTTGTGATCAGTGTGTATGATCATCTCTTTCCCCAAAATATAATGTTTCCATTGACGAAATTCTTGGAAAATGGAATACATTTCCTTGTCATAGATGGGGTATTTCCAGATAGTATTGAAGAGTGTCTCACTATGGTATGTCATTGAATGCCCTTGCTGAGTGAGAGCTACACCAACAACATAGTCAGATGCATCAATATTAATCTTGAATGGTTGTTGTGAGTCAGGCAAGGAGAGTAATGGAGATAAGCACAAGCGATTCTTTAGATCATAGAATACTCATTGTTTCTCCTTCCCCCACACCAACTTGGACCTACCACTACCCTTGGTCACCTGGTTGAGGGCCCATGCAATATGGGAGAATCCCAACATGAACCGTTGGTAAAATTTTGCTAGTCCCAAGAAGCTCTGAAGCTCGGTCATTGTGGTCAAGGCTGGCCAGTCATGGATGACTTGGATCTTAGATGGATCAACATGTACCCCATGTGCATCAACAATGTAGCCCAATTATTGGACCCTTTTCATGCCAAAAGAGCATTTTCCCAAGTTGGCATAAAGCTTGTGTTGCCGCAGAGTGCTCAAACATGTTGAATATGCCGCATGTGATCCTCCCATGTTCTACTGAAGATGAGAATGTCATCCAGATATACTGCCACAAAGGAGTTGGTGAAGGGTCTCAATATATCATCCATCAACCTCATGAAAGTGGTTGGTGCATTTGTTAAGCCAAAGGGCATGACTAGCCATTTGCAGATACCTTCTTTAGACTTGAAGGTTGTCTTCCATACATCAGTGGGTTCGATGGGAACCTGGTGGTAGCTAGACTTTAGGTAAATATTGTTGAAGAAATTTTCCCCTGTGAGCTGGTCAAGAAGGTCATCAATCCTGGGAATGGAGTAGTGGTTCCTGACTGTTATTTTTCTTAAGGCTTTGTAATAAATGCAGAGTCACCGAGTCTTGTCCTTCTTCTGTACCAGTATAATCGAGCTTCTACAAGGGGAAGAGTTGGGTCTGATGTTCCCCTTTTGAAGAATCTCTCAGATCTGATGCTTGATTCTTTCATTTTCCATCAACGAGTGTCGATAGACTGGTCCATTAGGTAGAGGTGCGCTAGGGGTCAGATCAATTGGATGCTTGAATTGACAGTGTGTCGGTACCCCTGTAGGTGAGGAGAAGATTTCTCTATATTATTCCATGATCCCATCCACTTGCTTCTATTGCAAAGAGAGGATATGTGTAGATTCCACAGATGTGGAAACAACCTTCTACTTACTGTGAGCATGGATCACAAAGAAGACAAACTTCCCGGTCTGTGAAATGACCTTGATGCATTGCTTAACAAAGATTAAAGTAATAGAAGTAGGAGGAGCTACCTTTGGGATCCTGTACAATTGTCTACCCAAAGTAATAATAACATTGTGGGGTCTAGACTCGTACACAACATGACGCTTCCACAAATATGGTTGTCCTAAAAGAACATCACAAACTTCAAGGGGAGAAATATCACACAATACCTCATCTTTGAAAGGCTTGATGTCATAGGGAAGACGACACTATTGGCTCCTTGGCGAAGCCAACCGATGGTGTAGGGCTACGAGTGTGGTTTCATTGGTAGGTCCAACCGCTTGACGACCTCTACTGAAATCAGGTTCTTCTGACTACCTCTATCGACAATGAAAGGAAGCAGAGCTCCCTTTACCCACATCTGTGAGTGAAAGAGGTGTTCCCATTCCTCTGGTTCTTCTGGTTCACTTGGCCAAAATTTGGTGGTAGCGACAGTGGCACTGGGTTCCACATTGATAATCCGCTTCCCCCCTTCAGGATTTGACTCAGAATTAGAATCATCCTCTGACTCAGAAGTATTCCGCTCGACCACGAGGGACTTCCTGGAGTGACATTCTTTGGTGATGTTCCAAGGACTTTTATGGTACTCACACCATTTTCCCGTGTCCTTCTTCGTCTTCTCATTTACCTTCTTGTGTTGTGTCTTGGACTGGTTGTCCTAAGGGTGACCATATCAAATTGGTCCCTTGATGTGTGAGTTGGGTCTGCCTTTTCCCTGCTTCAGCTATGAGGGGTTTGCAGATCCAAACTCTCACCTTTTCTGCTTAAATTTCTACTCGATCTAGACAGTGTATCTATAATTCATTCCCAATGAGGCGATGCCCATGAACTCCATTTCTATTAGAATGTATCTATGCCAACAGACGTGATATTTGAGCACCACATGACTCTCAGAGTCTTCGATACCCAATTTGGTGCATAGGGTATGGAAAATATTGGTGAAATTTGGTACTGTCTGGTCCCTTTCTTGACGTAGGGTGGTCCATCTGGTGTACTAGTCCTCGTAGCTTCCAACAGGGTAGTATTGTACTTTAATGGCATCCCAAAAGGAATCCCATTTAGGGGCCACCACAAACATTGTATATTCCTTTGCGGCCCTTTTCTCAGAGTAAGTATCCCACCAGTCTTTAACATGGGGAACAACCTTGAGGAGTGCAAAAGTGATCTTTTCCCTATCGGAAAAATTGTGGGCTAAAAAATATCCTTCGAGAAGATTCAACCATTTATCTACAACATTTTCATCTATCATTCCTTCAAATAATAGAATATCAAAATGTATTTGTACCTTGAAGGGGGCTTCATGATCGCTTGATGAAGATGCTTCTCCCGTGGTAAATCGTCGAAGGATCTACACGAAGTTGTCCATCATTTTGTTCCTTTGTCACACGAGGGATTCCTCGAGAAACATTTTAATAGGATATCCTTCTCCATCATATTTATTTTCGTCCCCCATGGGTTTCTTTCGGTCTCGGCGTGGCCGATCTTGTAATGGCTCGATTGGTTTGAGTCCCAACTTCTTGTACCCAGATCTTGTCGAGGACATGTACGAAGAAAAATAAATGAAGAGAAAACCACTGTGATACCACTGATCCAGATTTAGGAGAAAAACAAACTGATTAAAAAAGTGAATACAATAAACACAGAGATATGACGAACAACACAAATATCTAGTGAACAATATCTTCTATTGAGTAATGAAATAGGATGAAACTGTAAAACTGCAGAACTGAAACACTTGCTCAAATGGTGGTAGCTATCTCTGAGAAAAGATGTGGCTGCTACGCACATATTTATGAGAAAAATGGATTACAATGAGGCTACAAAGGCCTTTTTGATATTACTCATGAATACCAACACCCTAGACATCCAAAAACCTAACCCTAGAAGGTGAAATGCCAAAATTCATGTGGGCCCTATGGGTAAGTTGGTAACTCAACTTCCTAGGGTCGTAAAATTTGCATGCGACCATCATTTTAGGCGTGTGATAGCTCGTTGGAAAGGTATTTCAGAGAACTACACATTCTTCCATCAAACTCTAACTCTTTCTACATTTTTCTTGTGGCGATCCAAAAAAAAAAATGTTTAGGGCCCAAAAACGGCCCTGGAAGTACAACAAGATGTGCTGACATGAAAACATACAAAATAATCCAGTTGGATTAGGCGAGAGGCCAACTATATCCACTTGGAGGATGTGTGGGATTTTGACAACCCTAGAAGTGAAGAACCCACAATTACAAAGAAGTCCAGAAGAACATGCCAAAAAAAATGGACACGAGGAGCTTGTTGGAGTAGGTGGGTGGCCACCAATATCCACCTGGATTAGCACTGGATGAGTGGTTTTCATGTGTCACTTAGATTTGCGACTTACGTATACCTAAATTTCCAAATGGACCTTGACACTTGTCACCATTTGATTGTGCCATGTGTCGTTGCTGATGTGGATCTCCTGATGTGTCACATGTCATCCTCCTGGATCTAACGGTCTTACTTAAACCGGTGTGGATATCTGCAATCAGGAATGATTGCGGAGTCCAAACTAACGCAAAATTTAAAACCGTCATTGAGTTCCACAATGGAAATTTCTCATTGATAGTGGGATTGATGCCAACCATTAATCTATTTGTAGGTGACGATCGATGATCTGTGTGGATTGTGGAACCGAAACATGTGCGGACGTTAACTCGTCCTTTGATTCCCACAATGGCTTCTCGTCGTCGATCTACCGTCTCTAAGATTAGATGGTCATGACCTAATTGGATGTTGATCCAACAATCTTCCTTTGCAACTCCCAGATTTGACGGCTACTGTGGCTTTCTGCTAAATTCATCCTTCGACAATCACGATCAATTATTTTGTTAGATAGATGGCTCATGTAGCTTACTTATTTGTTCTTGTCTTCTTTTCATCAAAGTGGTCAGCATCGGAGTTGACTACGATCTACGGTTGAGGATTCTTTATCCTGATCTGATGGTTGGGATTTAATTTCTCTGAGCTTATAGCTTCATCTCAATTTGACAGTCCTGGTATGTCCCGAAAACTTCATCAATGAACATAATTCATCCTAACCTATTTGGATTTATACTTGGATTCCAATTGAACCAAGATCATTGATTTGTTCCTTTGGTCAATGATTGTCGATTGTCATATCTCCCAACTGTAATAGATTTTCCTCACAGTTCTGAGGGTGTTGTCTAGTTGATTTGTTGGGAATTCGATCCCAATAGCACTTTTGCAATAGGTTCTTCCTTCTGAGCTTCGAGTTAACATTCTTCTGCTCCCTATTTGACATCAATGACAATATCATACCACTGTGTCCAACAAATTTTTCTATTAATGCATGTTTTTCTCTGTTCTATGTGAATATTGGTTTTATGAACTACTTCTGAACTAATTTTCATATATTTTCAGTCACCATAATTTTTCACTCTAAATGCAATGACAATTTGATCAATTTAGTGAATGAATTATTTGTTTCTAACTCTTTATGTTGTTAAGATTTCATGTTTCTTTCTTTTGTGAATTATTTTTGTGCAAGTAATACAAATTTTTCGTTACACTTATCTTTAATTTTCTCCTGATTAGGATAGGTTAGAACATAATAGAATACAAGTGCATCTTAGGATTGTAGATAATCATCTTAGTTTATAAGTAGTTCTTTAGTATTTTAATTCATTTGAGAACCTTCGGTTCTCAGATTTACATTTTAGATGAAATATCAGTCAGATTGGTAACCAGGCTGAAATCTGGTCAAAAACACTATCCCAAATGAGAGTGGGTCTAATTGGGACCTGCCATCATCCATTCTCCCTCATCTTCTTGATAGGCTATTCAGACCCATCAATAGAAACGACGCTAGAAGGAGGGCCATAGAGTTGAATGGATATAAAGATAAATACAAACCCTTCCCGTTCTATTCCTCACATTAGCACTTCCTTATCCAGTGATTCTCATCCACCTTGTTCTGAGCACACTGAAATTTCCTCGTCGTATGCTATGAATACTCAGGCTCAGGCCATTACTTAGTGTATTTTCACTCATCCTGAGTCCTCATTCTCTTCGACTCAACCCTGCATACTAACCCTCCTATAGGTAAATACCATTATGAGGAAATCTCGGGAACGTGTGAATCACTCCTTAACTAGATAACTAAGCAGATATATGATACAACTTCCCATTGATTATTCACTACCTCAATTTCAACGAGATCCTCATACTGAATATCCCTTCTTTATCGATCCTTACGCGTATCAAGAAAATCCCTCTATTGAAACCCATGGATATCATGTACCTCAAGACACACCAGGTTTTAAAGAGACCTATGATATTGACCTTAAACATTACCTACTCACTGGTGGTGCTGGTGGTAGACCTCCCTCTCTTTATCAAGAAAATCCCTCTATTGGAACCCTCAGATATCATGTACCTCAAGACACACCATGTTTTTAAGATACCTACGATCTTGACCTTGAACGTTACATACTAGTTGGTGGTGCTAGTGGTAGACCTCCCTCTCCTCCTGAATCCCCACCTCACACACCAAGGAACGAATCAGAAGAATACTCCGAGGAAGAAGAGGAATACGAAGGTGAACTTGAAAACAACCCACTCTAGATAATCTTGTATGAACCTCCAAACATGGCAAGGGATAATGCTAATCAAAACCCCCATCCTTATCAACCTTGGTTGGTTCATGATGTAGTCACTATACCAGGAATTGTGCATGACATGCCCAAACATCCTGATAATTTTTTACCAAAATTTGACCCTGACAAAAATTATTCGATTGAAGACCACATTAAGAAAGTCTTACTTTCAATAAAACTCCAAAGCATTAGGCATGAATATGTCGTATGTCGATTGTTCCCACTTACATTTGAGAACAAAGCCTCTACATGGTTCTTCTCTTTATAGGAAGCTTCCATCACTAACTGGAGAATGTTCGAACCTATCTTCCTTAGGAAGTTTGGAGAAAATAAGACACCAACAATTCTAGTCCTAGAAATTTCAAGAGTCAAAATGGATTCTAAGGAACTGGTGAATGATTATAAGCAACACTTCCCTACTCTACTGAGACATATTCCTTGAGCCTCCAAACCTGCTGAAGACATTTCCATCGAATTCTATACCTATGGTCTACCTATGTCCATGGAAATGTTTGTTAAGAATGATGAAAAATCCACCCTTGAAGAAGTCTTCCAGGAATCTCTTAAAGTTGAAAAAAATTACTAAGTTTAAAAGGAAATCTTGGAACAAAATCATCCAAAGATAAAGGTAAAATTAAAGAAACTGTGTCCAAACCCCCATAAGAGAAGAATAATTTTGATTCCATAGACATGGAGACTCTTCAGAGGATTGTTAAGAAACTCTCCAATGAGCTAATAGATTTGAAAAAGAGTGGCGAAGAAGGATCTTCTAGATAGAATAAATTCTTTAGTTTCCCTCCTAAGAAAGATAAAAACACTCCACCAACTAATAAAACCAATCATTCTCAAGCATATGGAATTAACAAGGAAGATATTATCCAAGCTCTACAAACTTTGACAATAGAGAATATGACTAAAGTCAAGGAGGAAGAAGAGGAGAATTGGGAACAACAAGAAAAAACCCAGGAGTCCCAAGAAACCAAAGAACAACAACTGAATTATTTATGGGATATCACTAATAGAGGGGAGGAAAAAGAAACAAATGAAGTATACATGTCCCAAAACACTGTAACTACAATAAGTGCCAGCAAGAAGACCTCGGATGACACCCCAAGTACTTATGATCCTCCTACTCCTACCACGTCCAATACCAAACAAGCATTTTATTCATCCAACACCACTCCTAATCCTTCCAAAACCACACCCTCCAACCACAAAGCATACGATCAAACACCCAAACCTAATGCTTCATCTATGCCCCTAGCTAGGTTGGAATATGATTTCCTAGAAGATCTGAAGAAGACTAAAGGAAACGTTTCCTTGTTCAATATTATGAAGATCCCACAATTTTTTATTTATTTATTAAAACTCTATAGGGGAAAACTTTCATTCGCACTAAAGAAATTAATGTTGGGGTGAAAAGGGGAAATACCAAGACAAGATCTTCTAGAAACAATACTCCATATAAGAGTCAGGTACCCACAAATACATCCCTAACCAGATAGAGGTCTAGATCTACTACCCCACCATTCCTCATTACTTTTTAAATCTTCAATAGGAATGTTCATAATTGTATGGTAGACTCAGGAGCTTCATCTAATGTCATTCCTCTCAAAGTATGTGAAAATATTAATTTCAAACTTGAACCATTTGACATTCATATTATTCAATTAGATAGAACTCGAGTCAAAGTTATTGGGGAATTAAAAAATGTTTTGATCGGGATTTTTGTTAATCCTAAAGTTCATCAAAGTATTGATATAATTGTAGTAGACATACTTGATCATTAAGGCATGTTTTTAATTCAGGATTGGTCTGCTATGCTAAATAGTTATTTCTCTACTAATTGGTCTCATTTGTGGCTTCCTTACAATGGTAAAATGAAGCAAATCAGAATTGATAGGGAGAGATATATAAATCATGTAGTTACTGACCTAAATGACCCAAATGAACCGATAATGTTTAACAACTCAATTTTGGGTAATTACTCTTATGAGACGTTTTTTGGGAATTACACACCAGAAACATCATCTTTTGCAGAATTTAACACACAATCTAAAATCCTTCATTGCACTCAGATTGTTGAGCCCAATTGTACTATAGAAGACCAAACTAACATTTCCTCTAGTGTACAGCCTAACATAATTTATAGGGATAGATTAGAGGTGCTCATTAACTCTACTAACCCCACTAACCCAAAAAAAATTGAAAATTTGAAATCAGTTATTGAAAAAAAGAAATGGGATCCTGACGTGTGAACACTATTCTTTGATGGATCCAAATATTTAGAAGGTGTAGGTTTTTGTTGCATACTAAAAGATATAAAAGGAAGGAAAACATTAATTGCATGCAGACTAAAATTCCAATGCACCAATAATACTGTCGAATATGAAGCTTTATTACAAGGATTAAGAAAGGCAGTAGATTTGAAAGCTGAGAAAATTAAGGTATTTGATGATTCTGAAATTGTCATAAGACAGGTAAGACACACCATCCATTGTCTTTCAAGTCATTTGAAGCATTATGAGATAGAGGTATGGGAACTAATCAAGTCTTTTGCTGCATTTAATATTAGTTTTGTTCCTTGTTTATTGAACTGTGATGTTGATTTGCTAGTGAATGTTGCATCTAGATTAGTACCTTCGGATGGATCGATGCCTGACACTTTCTATGTTGAAATTTTGTATAATCCTTTAATTATCGACAACATCACTAGTTGGAGAGTCTTTGATGATGAGAAAAAAATATAATATTCTTACACCTCAAACATACCTTCAAATACTCTGTTATAAATGAAGGTTAACATGACCTAATGGTGAATTATGAAACTATTGATCAAGCCCAACCAAGAATTCCATCAAGTTCAACCAACAATATCCCCAAGAATGTAGTCAGACTGGAGAAGCTTTATGATATCCAAGATAAGTTCAAGAAAGAAACAAAATTCAAAACTAACAACTCATCAATGAAGTTTGAAGTGATAAATCTGGGAATGAGCACTACACCTCGAAATATCAAAAGGGATATTCTCTTGAAGAAAAACAAGATTACATCAAACTATTCAAGGAATATAAATACATCTTTGCATGGACATATGAAGAACTCAAGACGTATGACACCAAAATCATACAACATGTTATTCCAATGAAGCCTCAAACAAAACCTTTTCAACAAAAGTTGAGGAAGACGCATCCTAGTCTTGAACCTCAGGTCAAAGCAGAGTTGAAAAAGTTGTTAGTTGCTAAGATTATATTCTCAATCATACATACTCAATGGATCTCTAACCTGGTACAAGTGAGGAAAAATAATGGATGTATAAGGCTATGCATTGACTTTAGGAACATGAACAAAGCATTGGAGAAAGACAACTATATGGTTGCACCTATGGAGCAAATTTTTCAATGCGTGTTTGGCTCTAAAATGCTCTCCCTTTTAGATGGTTTTTCCAACTATAATCAAGTCCTAGTTTTCCATCATGATCAATTGAATACTTCCTTTTGGACTAAATAGGGAACATATTCTTACAGGAAGATGCCATTCAGTCTGATCAACGCTGGAGCAACTTTCCAAAGAGTGATGAACATTTCCTTCAGAGGACTGCTTGGAGAGTGTGTTGTAGTATATCTAGATGATGTCACTATATTCTCCAGGGATTAAAAATACCATATAACCCATTTTAGTAAAGTATTCAATTGGTGTAGAAGATATGGTATTTCTCTCAATCCTAAAAAAAAAAAAATTGCAGTTGATGAGGGAAAATTGTTAGGGTCCATACTTTCTAAGCATGGTATGAGAATCGAACCTGAAAGAACTGAAACTATTGCCAACATTCCTCCCCCTCATAACAAAAAATCTATGCAATCCTTCCTAGGGATATTAAATTTTGTGAGAAGATTCATCCCTAGCTTTGCCGAAACAGTAAAACCCATGCAAGACGTGATAAAAAATAATGTGGAATTCAAATGGGAATCTAAAGAAAAGGAATATTTTGATAAGATAAATTAATACATAGCACAAGCTCCTACTTTATTAAGTACTAACTTCATTCAAGAGTTCATTCTCTATACCTTTGCTTTTGACATCGCATTTGCAGTTGTTCTAACAAAAAAGAACCATGAAGGGGATGAATTACTTCTGGATTTTATGAGTTATGGTTTACAAGGAGAAAAATTAAACTACCCAGAAGTGGACACACAAGTCGATGCTATATTCAAAGTTGTGAAACACTACAGGTCGTTCTTGCTCAAATCGAAGACAAAGGTTATTGTCCCTTTCCCCGTTGTCAGGAATCTCTTGGTACGAAAGGACCTGGGAGAAAAAAGAGTTAATTGGATAACAAAATTACAAGAATATGACCTAGATATTAATCCTACCAAGATTCTCAAAGGTCAAGGATGATGTAAATTGGTTTTTGAATCAACAAGCGATGAAGTACAAGAAGATGCATTGTATTAGGATCAATAACTTTTTGAAAAAGAAGTTTGCTAAATCCATGTTAACTCTGACCAATGGTATTGTGAAATGAAATATTATTTAACCCATGGGTCATCCCCGGATTATTTAGATCCCAAGAAGAAGAGATCCCTAAGACTCGAATCATCTTAGTATTATCTCATCCATGGAATGCTATGTAGAAAAAATTATGATGGTGTTTTCCTGAGATGTCTTGAGAAAAGGGAAGTTGAAATGGTATTATCTGAACTTCACGATGGACCAACGGGTGGAAATTATGGTGGAGGAACCATTACTCAAAAAATCCTCAGAGCCAGCTATTACTGGCCCACTTTATTCAAATATTCTCACACATATGCAAGGGAATGGCAGGAATGCCAAAAGTAATATGGGAGAGAAAAGAAATATGCATTCCCCCTTCAACCTATAATTATTGAACGTCCGTTTCAACAATGGCGTTTGGACGTGATTGGGGAAATAAATCCCAACTCTTCTCAGCTACATAAGTTCGTCCTAACAACAAATAACTATTTCACCAGATGGAGCGAAGCAATTCCCTTGAAGACCATCAACGAAAACTAGGAGACGTCGTTCCTTGAATCTCATGTTATCACTAGGTTTGGAGTCCCCGAATCATTAGTTTTTGATAATACTAAATATTTTTCTTCTCTAAAATTAACTAAATATTCTCTTAAATGAAACATTAAATTCAAGAATGCAATAAATTACTATCCACAAGGGAATAGGCTAGATGTGTCAACTAATAAAAACCTCATTAAAATTCTCAAGAAGATTGTCAATGATCATCAAAGGAATTGGCATCTATCCCTATAGAACACCCTTTGGGCTGACAAAGTAACTCCCAAGTCATATATTGGTAATTATCCCTTATTTCTAGTCTACAGACAAGAATCCACTTTTCCTACCTATACTTTCCTACCCTCCTTGCAACTTGCTCAATCTGCCCAAGACCATGCTTGCCCAGTAATGCAAGAGAGATTGGATATGTTGTTAAGAGTGGAAGAAGAAAGGGAAAAATCCAATATAAACTTAATACACCATCAAGAAATAATAATAAAAAATGGTTTGAAAAGTCAATTGTGGGAAACAAATATTTTCAAGAGGGAGATCTCATTCTCAAATGGTACAAAGCTAATGAGTTGAAAGGAAAACACACAAAATTTTTGAAGTTATGGTTAGGACCTTATCTGATTCACCAAAAAATAGGGCTTGGAACTTTCAGACTTAAAACATTGGAGGGAGATGAGGAGGAGCTCCTTGTTAATGGACAAATTCTCAAAAAATACCTCTCCTAATCACCTATGGTGATATAGCTTCGTATATAGTATATTTTTTGGCTTTCCCTTTCCTTTTTCTGTAAGTCTTTACTTTAGTTAACCTTCTTCTTTCTTTCATTATTGCTTTTCCTTTGTTTGAACTTTCCTTTTGTCTTTTTTCATTCTAGAATAACTTGTTTTTCACCTTTCTAGACCAATATTCCTCTTTCACAATAGAAACCCAAGGATGTATGATTGAGTGAACTCATTTCCTTGTAAATTCATTTTCATATTGAAGTAATAAAATTACCCTGTGATCAATTCATATCTGGATGACTGATGGTCGTACCAAAAACAAGAACTGGTTCACCTATGTCAAGAGAAATGTTCTAACCTATAAACTCAACGTATTTAGGTAGTTCACAACAATTATCGTGAATCATGTGATCACTCTCATGGCATGCCTATGTTTCACTCAAGTAGAAAAGGATCCTTAATTCAGGTTTCTTCTGCATAATTCCAACGATGCTCCCCTGAATATCCCCAAATCTAAATGCATCTATGATCCATGTTAATGGACCCACAAGGATAAATAACCGACTAATACTAGCATGTTAGGGGGGCCATGCTTGTATGATACCAAGGCAACTTCGTCGAGGCTATGAATGTTCACTGACAACGAAGCAATGCCGGGAAAGAGAGATGAGGAAAACACTTCAGTCTATAAATGGTAAAGAAGCACTCCTCTATATTGGTGTCCATTCACATGTAATCCTTGTGGGTGTATAAAAACAAATAATAATAATAATAATAAGATCCCATTAATTTTCACAAGAATTATGTTGAAGATCACTTGTAACAAGTCACTTTTCTGCCTTGCTCTCGGGCTAGATGATGTGGGGTCCATAATCTATGCACTATTAAACTATTGTTTAAAGATAAAATTGTACATTGATTTCTTTGAAGTCGTGTTCTTTTGAGATAAGAGATAACTAGTTCTTCCTAGTAAGTTTCCATTTGTTGTGGCTCACCCCCACAACGACCCATTTTTGGAGAAAACGGGTTCCCCCTGTTCTAATTTTTTTTACAAGGCACTACGTTTCTACTTCATTGAAAATGTATTGGCACAAAGACGTTATTCTAATACTTATACAGTCTACGATCATGTTCGCTTTTGGAAATATGTTAGTCGCAGTCAAAAAATGGTCCCCTCTGCTACACCAATCAACCCTCCTTCCTGAAAATTAACTAGTTCATACACTTGTTGTAAGCACCCGAACCTTGTTTGCTTACCCTACTCGGTAAAATTCACTCTCGTTCCATTTATCCTAAGTCTGGTCGGGATCGAAACAATTCTTATACTAATTACATTTTGACAGAAACATTTTTTATGGCCACATAGAAAAGTGTTTTGTCGGGATCATCTTTGTCAGAGTCTTTCCCCTCACTCACAGATCGAAACTTCGACTCTTATACTCCAATAACTTGGGCATACAAATTTCCCTTCATGTCCCACGTGACTATCAATAGGTGGTTGAAGACATAACCAATATGTGCTAAAAAACACTAAGCCGATGTGACCCATGTGACCATAATCTTGTGACGTGGTGTGTTAGGATTGGACTTCACCCCCTTTTCAGATCCTTGAGTGACTTACTTTTTCTTTGTTTCCAAGATTGATCACTTCCCAGGGTATCGAATAAATATTCTTTCGATACCACCCCCGTCGAAGTTCTAAAACCCCCTCAATCTATTGGACTCTGAAACACAAAGTTTGATCTTGTCACCAAAATCATTTTAACTATCCACTTTCGACACGCAAACCTAGGAAAATAGAATATTCCTTCGATGCCCTATCATCAGGGTATTTATTAAAATGTATGTTGATGAGTTCCAATGTGGCAAATATGAAGGGACCCACCTTTTCCCAAAGCTTCATTCATGTCATGTTGGCACATGAATCCAAGCGAGAGGGAATATATGTTTGATACCTTTTTGTCAGAGCACGAAACGATCCATAATTTTCCCACTCCGACACCATGACTCCAATAGATATATTTTCAAATCTAGGCCTCTCTTCAACTCTAATACACAGATTTGGGCGATCTCCCCCCTTAAATCGCATTAATGACAAAGATTGTGGTATGGTATTGAAATGACCTTCATACACACGTGAGTTATTACATATTTAGGGATGATTTAATACATATTAATCAACACTAAACTCTTTGTTCACACCTTATCTTCCTTTGTAATCTGGTAAAACACTCTTCTTATTTTGATTATCCCAGTGATACTTTGAAACCATATTTTCAGTCTAGTTTGCAGGTAATATGTTCTTTTTAAATGGTTGATCTCTTTATAATTGTCGCATCATTTTCTCTAGCTTGATTCATGTTTTATCTTTGGTAATACATGGCTTAGGTAACATCCTACTATGGCTAGCCAGAATACCAAAAGACCTAAATGCTTTGTCTATTTCCATTCATTCTTTGCGTCATAAACATATTCTCACCAAACAGAGGTCTTGGTAACAAACACTACACATCACACTGGTGAATACCATATCCCCGGATATGATGAGATATACAATATCTTCAACACTAGATTTTACTCTAGAAGACGAAAGCATGGAAGCATACTAGAACATCCAAAAATGTGACGTTCATTTGATTGTTTCCCGACCGACCCTTTTTCCCTACAATGAGGCAATGCAATCGTGTTTCAAAAAGATTGACACAAGCACCACGGCTATCATAAGAAAATAGAGGAAGGGAATAACATTAATAAGGCCTGAATACATTGGCTCGAGGTACCACTTTCCCACTCCTACATGTTCTCTCAATGAGTTGTTCTTAAAAGGTTTCTCCTAGGGAAAAAAAGGGCCAGCTAAGTTGATGAAACATTGGTGGGTAGACGAGGATGAGACACTTAAATAGGAATAAAAGTTGGCCCCCACCTAGAGACTCAAATCCCCGTATAAAATGTTGACCGCTATGTTAAGCCAACTATATGGTGAGGAGAAAAACACACACTTTCAAACAAATTGGCTCCCACTGGCACATACCATTGTCAAAACAAGACACGTGTTCAATTGGATGAACATCTTGGATTTCAACGTCTGTCTTCACATGAAAAACATTCCAGGTATGAGAAATCCATGATTTTATATGCCTACCTACCTAATTGATGACATTTGTTCCTCTGTACAATTTACTGACCTCGGGTGGAACTGGGACCAGAATCAACCCCCTGTACATGTGTATTGCTCTGAGTTATGGAGCATAAATTGCATAAGACATTTTTATGACATATGTAACCTTTTCCTTTCCCCTTTGTACACTGTACTTTTTGGGTTCCCCGGGCACATGATTTCCATTGAAGCTAGGACTGGGATGAAAGAAATTGCACACTGGTATTTATGCAAATATTACTTGTACAATAGGGTCTATGGCACCATTGGGGCCCCACACCTTTTACCCTACTTTGTCCGAGATTGTCTTCTAATGAGAGAAATTGCTTACCAAACCATGGGGTCAAGGGTCACCTCACTGCTTCTAAGAAACAACAAAAATATTTGTCCTGTGTTTCCAATCCACATAGGGAATTACACTATATATAATGGAACTCATGCAAGAAAACAGGCAGATGCCCTACAAGATGTGTGCCTATGTACAGGAGACCATAAATTCCATGATCCACATGAGATTCTAATCAACCACGTAATATCTATGGGTCTCACCCATTATAACATCCATGTGGTTGATTTTGAAGAATACATGTTTAAGGGAGTCCTTTTCTGTGAAGAGGCTTTACAAAAGTTACCCAATGTTGTTGCTAGACATGAACTCGAAGTTGAACAAAAAGAAATGAAGAAAGTAACAATTGAGCACTTCAAAAGACTTCCTCAAGAAGAACATGACAATTTTAGAATCAAAGAATAGGAAAAGATCATGAAGGAGGAAAAATTAGAACAAAAAAGGATTCAAGTTGAGGAAGAATACCAAAAAAGAAAAGCCGGAGAAGAAATAATTAAAAGAGAAAATGAGCTCAAAGAGGAAAATGATTCCTGTTGTTCCTGAGTTTATACTTTAAGTCTCTAAAGTATACTGTCAAGGCATCTGAAAATATAGAGAAAGTTGAGGACAGAAAAGACGATGATTTAAAAGATAAGGACTATAGTTGGTTTTTCAACTGTCTCTGTCGGAATTCCCAGTTTTCCTAAATGTTGATATCTCTCTCAATTGTTGCCCATGAATGTTCTAACTCAGCCCGATTATTTGTTGTTTGTAAAATGGTGTTAAATAAATTTAGAGCAATGTTGGTTTGATCCGAAATACTGGGTTCGACGTTAGGTTGCCTTGAAACTGGTACTGTCATGACGGATAAAAGGTAAGGTAGATATAATTATGTGTTTTCTTTTTAGGCTTAGTTATCTCTAATTCACAATGTAAAGAGAACGATTTTAAAACACGAATTAATGAGATAGTTGAATCAAAGGTTGTTTCTTGTATCTGAGTTAAAATTTAAAGAAAGGGAAACATGTATGATATGAGGAAAAACATAAAACTACTAACAAGGTGAGGCATCAATTTAAGAGGAATCTGACATTTCAATAGGAGACTATGAAGCAAGAAAAATATTAATGAAGCATATGATGTTGTAATCCAAACATTTGCAGGTCTTATATCTGTTGATAATCGAAACAAAGGAAAATTTGTAAATGATCTAAATAACAAGAATAATTATTTCCACGGTAGAGGTTGTACTAAATTGTAGTCAAGCATTCATTAATAAAATACATGAAAGAACGATGAAAAGACAAGGGGACACATAACTCAGACTTGACAAAATCCGAAATCTTCAATCTGCTTTTCTATTAATTCAGAGTTTCTTTTAGATGTCTTCGTCATAATGCCCTTTTTAGAGAAAGAAAAAAGCCTTTGTTCCCCCTTCTTCCCCTCTATTTATACAAGATAATCACTACTTGATGGTTAGCGATCTCCTACTTTTTAGGGGAAAAAGGAAAAATAGTTATAAAACTGCAACCGTAACCGTTGCATGATTAGCTTTTCGTTGGTCTATCATTTCAAAAGTACAATCTTTCGAATGATACTTCACTGTTTATTTGAAGTCTCTCCCTCTTTTGAAGCTATACATTCAACACACTTCTCCCAAACATGAACAAAAATTCTGGGTGGTGTCGAGAGATCTTTAGTTTCAAACAGATAAAACTTTCTTTGTACCTTTGGAAACTGGTCTTCAAAACATTTATCGGCAAACCTGATCGTTTGCAACTTTAAATTAGGCTGTACCAGCCATCTGTCTATAAGGTTGGTATCGATTTCGTTCAACTGTGAAATTTCCGCATGAACCTCCTATAAGCTCTCTTTGTAGTCCAACTGTTGTTTCACAATGTTTATCTGCCCTAGTAGTCCAGAGCAGTCATTTCTTTCAATACCTAACGCTTGCTTATCCAAGGAATCAAAGATTCCCTCACAATCGTCTTTGATCTCTTTGGCTATATTCTTGTTTTCGAACTGTGTTCGTTTCCCATGCCTTGAGCATGATGTCTCCTCTTATCTGTTCTATGAAAAAAAGTTTTAGATCTTTGGGCATCTCCCTGTTTCTTGAACGTGCAACTACTTTTTGAAAGGTGTTCCTTGCTGCTTTAGCCTCTTTTTCAAGTAAAATAATATTATCAAGGGATTTGCTTACCTCTTGAAAATAATGCTGGATGATCTCTATTTTGGAGATCAATTGTTGTTGTTCGACTTCTATTTTTTGTATGGGATTCTAACGAGAGGGTTTGAAAAGCCTTTAAGTCTACAACCCAGCCTTCTGTCAAATTCAATCTAGCCTGTAACTATTTAACAAGCTCCTTTTGCTAAGTTACTTATACCTGACTAAGGAGGGATCTCATCTCTGGAAATGGGGGTGGGTCACCAACATATATGGCACCCATCTGTGGGAGTCTGAAGGTGGACTATAAAGGGGTTAAGGAAGTTATGGGACTTCCTAGCTCTGTAGATCTTGTTTCTCCCATAGCCTCAGGTTCATTGACATCAACAATAGGTGATAAAGGGGGAGTAGACTTACTAGATTCGGAAGGTGTCTTGGGCCTTCGCTCTGTTTCTGTATGTGGATTTTCTCTCTGTAAGGTCTCTTCGTTTTGTGATGACCTCTCAGCCTCCCGTAGGATTTCCTCAGGATTGAATTCGTCTTGTGTTTCTTGTTCGAGGCCTGGGGAAGTATCTTCTTTTCTCCGAGGAAGGGTGATTTCTTCTCCCTGCAATACTTTGGGCAGACCACTCCATATGGACTCGAGCTTTCTGCAATTTCTTCACTTTTCTTGGGTGCCTTCTTAGGTGCCATGATACCTGTGCTGGATTAGAGACCTTTTTACAGAGAAAATGTGTATAAAACTAGGTAATCGTGACTTGTTGCAGATGTAAAGGATAACAATGAAGTTCGAAACATAAGACCTTATTAACCTTCAATTTTGCGTTATAACGAGTGTACAGACGCAGACAACGAAAAATTAATGCTTTTTAATGGAAATATATGCCTGGAGATACGCTTTCGTGTCGAAAAATATCTTTATTTATCCATTATTAATACTGTCGTATATCGGCGATTTTGAAACTGGAGTTTCAAAAATCATTGCCTTCCTCAATCCCCGAAACGCAAAAATAAGCTTAGTTATTACTAATCCTATTTCAAAAGAAAATTAACCATAATCTTAAAACTTGTTTAGAGAAAACGCGATTTTTCATTTCGAATCTTCGGGGATCCTGTTGTCAGGGGATAAGTCATAAGCAAACCCCGGATCATGAAATTGCGATGAGATTAGTGAGGTGCTAAGAAACGTATTCAGGCTTTAATTAATTCAGGTTAATGATTAATTATCCTTTTAACTTTTCGAAAAAACGAGGATCGGGATTTTGATGGTTGAGAGTTCGAAAGCGCTTTAGTAGAAGAAAAAACCCGAAACGCAAAAGATTAAGGAAAAGATAATTATGTCTAGGAACTTAATTAATTACGGCTTTAAAGAGCGCATTGTGGAAATCAATAGAAAAATTAACCTCTATTTCTTCCCCCTTTTATTTTTTTTTATTTTTTTTAATATGTTAAACATTTTCAGGATTTCGGCACCGGGAAAATAAGATGGTTGAAGATCATACTTCGAGAAAAACCGAATCTCGAAAACCTGAAAAGGAACGGAAAGCTCTGACTCCCCTTTGTATTAAGGGCAACTCCACGACTTAGGAAAAGATGAAGCTTTAGTTTCCAAGGGTAGAAAAATTTAAACTTCGTGTCAACATTAGGCTCCATCTAGGGATCTAGTCTCCTTGTGGGACGAGAAGAACATGTAGACCAAGTTCCTTCATTGGGTAATGGATTCAATTCAGCTCTATGAAACATATTTTGGAGAAAAAACTGAACAAGAGTTGGGTCTCAACGTTAACATTGAAAATCTCTCCAAAGACAAAAATTATGACTATCTCGAGCAGGTTTTCAGTAAACCTCTTCTCCTGAAACTGAGCTTGAAATTGTGTAAGATAATCAAAAGCAAACCAACCATCCTATCAGGTTTCACGTGATTCTGTTTGCATCAAGGTAAGTGTTTGTTTTGTGTCCGGTAAGAATATCCCCAAAATCTATGATAAAATTCAGTCGAAAGGAAGATAAATTACCAGAACATCTTGTAATTTGTGTATGACATATTTTATCAGATACGAGGATATTGCTTCACTACCAGTGAGCCTGTTCAGTACCCCGGTGAAGTTATCTGACTTCCCATATTGAATTTCCTTTCACCACTTCATTGTTTTCAAGCATTTAAATGTTGAGATGAGGGCAATCAATATAATGAATTTCCTTTCTTCATCTCTTTGAACTAGATGGGGGCAATCAATATTGAATTTCCTTTCACCATCTGTTTTTATTCATTTTTTTTATTTTTTTGAAGTGGGGGCAATCAATGAGCATACAATATAGTCGGGAAGATATCTGTTTGAAAAAGAATCAAAGTCTGTCAACTCATCTAAATAGCTTTGGGTTAATCTTCCCCTCTGCCTTCAAAAATCATAGGCTTCAAACAACTTCTTAGGGGAATTTTTTTTACCTTTAGTCCAGGGAACTTCCTTGAGAAAAACTAATCAGTTACCTGTTAGGATAACTAGTAAGGTCAGGATTAACCTAGACATGTTTGTGATCTAGCTAAAGTCAAAGAACTTAAAAACACAACCCACTCTCTTTCATTGAAAGTTTGTTCGAGAGTTTTCAATACCAGAGCGAGACCCCTCTGTTGTCAGAAAAATTTATGATTGGACCTCCATGGTCAAGTGGGGAAAGGATTTACTGTGGTCAAGGGGAGGGTAAAGGGGGTTTTTAGAAAAATGCCGTACATGTGACTATTCTCAGAGATTTTCTTAATTATCTTTTATAACCTTCTCTTAAGTACCCTTTTTTATTACTTCAAGAATTTCTTTGATTTAGTTTTTATACTTTTTTTTTTTTTTTTATCGACAAGAATGAAATCATTCGTACTTTTTAGGGATTTTATCTCGAATTTTGAAATGGGATTTCATAACTTTATTATCTCTTATATTGCAAGCCCAAATATTACTCGTTCATTACCTTTGTCATTGTGAGATACTTGATAGGAATACCTGCGCATGCCACCTTTCAGTATCTCGAGTCCGCTATCTTGTGAGAAATTTTCCCTGCGAATAACATAACAATATAATCATTAGGAAACGTCATGAAAAGAAATATCTTTCTTTCTTTCTTTCTTTCTTTCTTTTCTTGAATCTATACAAAAAGCATGAAAACAAACCGGTATGTACAATGAGGATTTAGAAACACATTATTGCATGAAGTGTTTAAGATGTCGCTCGTTAACAGGGGAATTGAAGATGTCTCCATCCAGGTTTTCTAATAACCAGACATTTTTTCCCTCAAAGGCTGAAATCCTCTATGGTCCAAACCAGATCGGATCGAATTTGCCATGTTTTCCAGCATCTTCTTTCTTGGCTTCCCACTTCAGGACCAAGTCACCAGGGAGGAATTCTCTTTCTTTAGCTTTCTGATCGAACAAGGCCTTCATTTTATCCTGATATCTTTGTAACTTTTCATTTACTTCGGCCCTATTTTGTTGGACTTCGACCAACTGGTTTATCCTTTTGGTAATGTCATTGGGTTATCCATTTGAATCCTGCCAGAGTTTCATTACTGGCAGAGCAATATTTATTGGTAAAATGACATCAGTGCCATATACCATCTGGAAAGGGGAAATCCCAATTGATATTTTAGTGCTTATTCTGTTGGCCCATGGAGCATATTTTAAATGGATATGCCACACTTTCTTGTTTTCGGTCAGAACCCTTTTTATCACGGTAATTAGGATTTTGTTGGATGATTCAGCTAGACCATTACCTTGTGGATAGTAAGTTGTTGAGTGTCCTAGTACGATATTATATTTTAGGAAAAAATTTATCATGGCCATTGACTTAAATGCTTGCGCGTTATCAGTGACTATTTTTTGTGGACAACCAAACCTTGATAAAATATTATCTTCCAAAAAATTGATTACTACTGAATCAATTGCATTTCTTGTGGGGATAGCTTCCACCCATTAGTGAAATAATTAGTAGAAGTTAGGATCCATTTGTGTTGCGCGTTGGAGTGTGTATGAATTTATCCAATGAAATCAAGTCCCCATTGCTGAAACGGGGCTTCGGTTTTAACTAGAATAAGGGGCAAAGTCGGGACCTTCTGTTTTCCTATGAACAACTGACAAGGGACACAATTTCAAACTTTAGTGTTCACTTCTGTGAACAATTTGGGCCAGTAGTATCCGGCTCTTAAGATCTTATAAGTTTTTGCTCGCCACACATGATGTCCTCCACACACCCCGACATGGAATTCATCTATAACCCCTTCTATTTTAGTTTCGACTAAACACCTTAGTAGGAAACCCAGGGGGTCTTTCCAATACAATTTAGCATCTATGATACAGTATTTTATAGCATGTAACTTTAACTTCCTAGCCTTAGATAGGGTTAACTCAGTAGGACATTGGAGCGTAAGTAGGTAATGGACGATGCCGTGATACCAGGCTGAAGTAGAAAATTTGTCTTGAATTTTGGTTGTAGCTGCAGTGACATCAAGCTTGTCTATTTCCAAAAATCCCTCGGTCTGTTGCAACTGATTTATCCCTAGTGCTTTTAAGTTCGATTCGGCAAGCAATTTGGCCAAACCCTGACCTTTGATAATTTTAGTTGGTTTGACTTCTAGGTCAAACTCCTGGATCTTAGCTAACCACCTACCTCTTCTTCCGTCGTTGTCTGGATGCACCAGGATATCTTTAACAGAGCTAGAGGGCACATAAGCAATGAATTTTGAATGCAACACATAACTTCTGAAAGCTTTGAGAGCTTTCACCATTGCATAGGCCTGTTTCTCCAATATATCATATTTCAACTCGGCATCCCTGAGACTTTTGCTAAAAAATGCAATAGGTCGCTCAAAAATTTCCTCGTTTTTTTGTAACAATACATCTGCTATAGTATGTTCTGAAGCAAAAGAAAAAATCAAAAAATCTTTTGTGTAATCTGGGCTTGCCAAGACTGGTGCTTCACTTATTACTTTCTTGATGCACTGAAATGACACTTTGGCTTCGCTTGTCCATTTCACTTCACTGTCCTTTTTGAGCATATCTGTTATCAATTTCACAATTTCAACAAAGTTAGGGATGAATCTCCTCAAGAAATTTATTTTTCCTAAAAAAGACTGAATTTCTTTTACATTTCTAGGAAACTTTATTGTATCTATTGCCTCAACCCTTTTGGGATCGATTTTGATTCCATATTTAGACACGATATGGCCCAAGATTTTACCTCCTTGCATTGTGAAATGAGATTTCTTGGGATTGAGTGACAAACCAAATTTTTGGCATTTCTCAAAGGTTTGTTTAAGGTGCATTAGATGTTTTGCATCAGATTTGAAGAACACAGCTAGGTCATCGAGATAGATAACCACAAACTTATCTCTTTCACCCACGAAAGCGATATCCATGGATCGCTGAAAAGTTTTCCCTGCATTCATTAAACCAAAAGGCATTTTATCATACATGAAAGTACCCCAAGGGGTAGTGAAAGCAGTTTTTTATTTATCATCCTGATGCACTGCGATTTGATTGTAACCTGAAAAACCATCAATCGTAGACATTATGTTAGCTCCAACTACCTTTTCTAAAACGTGATCCATCTTAGGCAATGGGTAATTATCTTTGAGTGATGATGGATTCAAGTTTCTGAAATCGACACACAATCTGATCTCGCCATTTTTCTTTCTCACTGGGACTAAATTATCTACCCACTCAGAATATCTCAGTGGGACTATGATTTTAGCATCCAGGAGTTTTTTTACCTCTTTTTCTATCACCGGTAGTAAGATAGGGTTGATCTACCTGAGTTTTTTCCTAAAAGGTTTGACGCCTGGTTTTAATGGAATTTTATGTTCCATTATGGTTGTATCATAAGTTCTCAACTCGTCGTAAGACCAGGAAAAAACATCTTTGTATTTTTTAAGCAACTCAAAATATTTACTCTCGATTTCAGGAGACAACTACCTGGATACTTTAACTAATCTAGGACTCTCTTTGGTACCTATATTGCAATCTTTGACTTCCTCCGGTCGATGTTGTAAGGTAGTATTCAAAAGGATGTCATCATGATTAAAGAGTCTTTCTAAGGGAATCAAGCCCTTGGGTATTCAATTTTTTTTAAAACCAGCATATGGTGATTTGCAATTTTATCTTGGAACTCTTGGGGGTCTTCCCCTTCCTTCATGATCTAAATAGGATCATTCTAGTTCTCTTGGTCAGCATGTGTTTCGGTGAACTCGTCTACCGTTTCTAAAAAAATTCGAAGTTGCTCATCATCCTCGAAGACCTGCCAATGATGTATGTTATTGGGTATGGAAGGCCTATACCTCATTTTTATATGATATTTGAGTTTGAAAGTAGTGGGAGGTGAGAAATTCAAAGCAGCTTTGGCTAAGGCATCCACCTGTTGATTTTCGGCTCTCGAAATGAAGTGAATATTAACAGAAGAGAATAAATTTTTTATTAGGTCCCGAACACAATTTTGATAAGACCTTAACCTAGGATGTTTGGCCTGGTACTGGCGATTGACTTGTTTCACGATTAACTCTGCATCACCAAAAACTTCCAAGTTTTTAATTTTCATTCTCCTAGCGGCCTCTAACCCTAACACTAGAGCCTCGTACTCACATACGTTATTAGTGTGGTCCATGTTCCACTGTAGCCTATAAGAGAAATGGATGAAGAATTGGTTATCATGTGCCACAAAAATTACTCCAGCCCCAGCTCCAAGATAAGACGAGGCACCGTCAAAAAACATTTTCCAAACACCAGAGCTATATACATCTCGTTCTATTTGTTCTTTTTCTTTTTTATTTCTTGTACAATTTTTTTCTACACATGCGTCAATATCATCATCTATAGCTAATATACAATTACCTAAATCTCGATCAGAAATATATACAGGATAATTATTTGGGCTGAGAGGATCACTAACCGTAAACGCCAACCTGGTTTCCCTGTACAATTGCGTGAACTGGCCTCCGAAAATTGGAATCGTTGCGTACGTCATATCAAGTTGAAGAGAAACTCCAAGTTTAGCACCCCAAGACTGAGACAAGAGCATTCCATATTTCAGAGGTATATCTGCGACAACCACATCCATTAAAACACTTTTGGTGGGTACCTGTGCAAGATTTACGACTAAGTCTTTTATCATGCGTATACACTTGACTTTCCTCGAGTCAAATGAATATAAATCTCCATAAGGCCTGGTGATTTCTAGGCTGAGTCTGTCCATGATTGCTTTAGGCATCACATTGTGAGAGGCCCCAGAATCTAACATGCAGTTATGGAGCAGATGGTCAAAAACTATCAAAGTGATGTAGAAAGGGGCAACGGTGTCTCTAGCACCTTTGAAGTGTGGGCCGAAAATTATGTTAGTCTTATCATCTTCTAAGTTAATAACATCGACTTTGTTGATACTGAAAGGGGGGGTGAATCAATATCAACAATTTAAAAACCTTTTTCAACTTATACTTAAACCATTCAATTATATCTAATGAGCAATGAACAATAGTATAATATTTACACCAATACACCACAATACACCATGCACAATATATGAGAAATAATCAATAGTTTTTGTTCAAGGGAAGTAATGACTTCCAAAGGTAGATAC